>VWZN01009241.1:120491-132646 GCA_013396955.1 Regulus satrapa | reverse complement strand
AAGGACCCCGCTGTCGGTGCGGGTGGAAGGGCGCGGGGCTGGCGCCGATGAAAGGGCTCGGGGCGGGCCGGGCTCGGGGGCTCGGCCGGAGGAGGCGGCGGTCGCTGCCGTTGAACCGCACGTGGTGCGCAGAGCCCCCCGGGCCGGGCGGGGTTCCGCGGCTCGGCGGAGTGGAGAACGCCTCTTCTCAGCAGGGCAGGGTTTAATCGACATTTCATACTCGGGGGAGATCTTCACCTCCTTGGCCGGAGACTCCGGAGTTCGTCCGCTAAACGCAGGTGCTGAGCAGCGCAGCTCGTGCGGCTCTGCGTGCGCGTTTCGTTAATCGCCTCGCCACGGGCTGGCTCTGAACTCAGTGCCAGCGCTGCTTGGAGCACCGGCTCTTCTGGGTTAGAGCTTCGCCAGCGTGCGTGTGAGAGCACTGGTGGCACATTGTCTCCTTGTGCCCCGTTCCCGAGGGCACGGAGGTGCTTTGCCTCGGCAAGGTTGCGTTTTGCTCTCACTCCCGGCGAGGCACGGCTTGTCCAGAGAAGCTGTGGCTGCCGCATCCCTGGAATTGTTGAAGGCTGGACGGGGCTTGGAGCGGCCTGGGATGCTGGAAGGTGTCCCTGCCCATGGCGCGGGGTGGGACAGGCTCATCTTTAAGGTCCTTAACCCAAATCACTCTGTCGCTCTGTTTCCATGCCATGAACACGGTGGTGGCTCCCGTCTGTGTATGCAGGTCTGAGCCCGCTTTATTCCCTGCGGAATAAAGTCTTCTTTTGCCCCTGGAATGTAGATGTAGCTCGTGAGTGATGCTGATGCTTCTCCCCTCAGCCAGAACTGCTGAATTACCTGGTCTGGCCCCATTTCTTGTCTTTGGTCAGAAACTGTAATTTGTAGAGGATGAAAATTGAATCAGAGCATTCTGAGGAGCCTCAACGATTATTTTAAATCTTTGAAAAAACTCTGAGGAATTGAAGGAGCAGCCAAGGTACGGGGTGGGCGAGGGAGGGAGCAGCAGGCCCTGTGGTGTGGTTTGTTGTCTGGATCTCCTGGTTACTGGGAGCTCTGCCTAAAGGAGAATCTCCTGCTGAGCTACAGCACATTCCAGGAGAGATCCCAAAGCTGTGCCACTTAGATTAGCACTCTTGGTTTCTAGGAATATTCCTGCTGTTGTAACAACTGCTGAGATCCATGCAGGAAACTTCCCTATGCAGATCCTCTGCATTAAATTAAAGTAGTAATATAAATGAGTCTTGTTTGACATAACAGTTGCTTATTTGTTAATTTATTGCTTGTTATTGCAGCCACGGGTGTAGGGAAAAGGGGATTGCAGGAGGTGGAGGCAGGGAGTGTGTGTGAAAGATGAGCTGGAAATGGAGACTCATTTTCTTAGCGCTGTCTTCGTCAGGCTGCTTTGCATACAGTGAAGGAGATGAGCTGATTAATCTTCTCTGAGATAAGATTAGCTTCCAGAATAGTGTCACAATAGGCTCCAGCTGCCTCATAAGGAGAGGGTTTGGTGCTGAACTGGAAATAGTGCCGGGGTTAGAGCCCCGAGTGAGCAGCTGTCCCAGGGGAGCAGCAGTCACTCACCCAAAGGTGCAGGGCCACGCTGGGATCCAGCCCTGAAACCCTGCCCAGGTGCAGGAGTTGTTTTCCCTGCCAGCTGCACACTCTGGATTTAATTCTCTTTAGTTTGTTGTGCCAGGTGTTCTCTCCAGAGGGAATCTGCAGCTGCAGTCTTGCATAACTTCTGGAGTGGGGAAAAAAATTGAATACTTCCATCTAATAACTAATAAAAAGAAACACATCTACTACAAAGTACAGCTTACAAAAGAAATTAGTGGGGTTTATTCTAGGACTGACTTTTCATGCACTGAAATAAGCAGTAAGGTTAGACTTGCATGTTTAACATCAGGTTAAAGCATATTGGACACAATTCTGATGCTGCGGAGTGCTGGAACAATAAATGTGTGACTTGTTTGTCTCCATCCAGAATTTAATTCTAAAAATAATTTAGTGTTTAATACGTGAAGGCTGCGGATTTGGCGTGCAAAACCCCTCATCACTTTTATGCTATAACAGAAATCGTCCTTCTTATCAAAAGTATCTTTCCCCGCCAAAAAGTTCGTATTTTAAGTCAGTAATTGTTAAATCAGCTGCTGCCATCCCATAAAATCTGTGCTTGGAGCAAGGATCTTAAAATCCTGCTCCAGGTCCCCTGCAAAGACTTTGCCTTGTTCAGTCGGGGTGAGCTCCTCCCCTTGAGATTCTGGTTTGAGTTTCAGGCGTTGGAACCATCAAAGTTTAATTCCTTGGAAACTTTCTTCCAAATGGATTTTCTGTCCCCTTTCCATTGGTTTTACCCTACTCCAGGTCATACCAGAATTGGGGTGTTTCTTTTGAGGCTCGACAGCATTAATTCTTGTTATTAATTCCTCCCTAGCCTCGGGCATTTCGTTCTGTTCTAAGCCCGTCGTTTCTCGGATCGTGTCTGGTTTCCCTGTCCCTGGTGCTAAGGAGCTCCTTGTGTTTGATAACCAAACCTCTCTGGGGTCTGCGATCTGCTGGAATCACATCCCGTGTGATTCCCCGCCCTTGGCTCATGCCAGGACGTTTTCCATCTGTTCTCCATCCTGCGGGAGGGAGCGCGGCTGGGTGAGCTCCTTATCAGCCCAGGGCCCCAGGCAAAGCTGGAGCGGGGCAGGGGCTGCTCCGTGCCAGCACTGAAATACTTCTCCAGTCTCTTTTGGGCTGAGTTGAAGTCTGGACATAGCTTAAAGGAATATTTTTGTGGTTTAAAAAATTTTATTTTAAAATGATTCCAACCTCATGTTTGTGTTTTTCACTTGGAAGGGAAAATAAACGTGGAGTGTGACTTTGGCAGGAGATCAGAGCAGCCGCGGGATGTGGGGCTGGCGATAAGGGCTGGGCAGGAGATACCTGGGCAGGGAGAAGTCGGGAACAGCCTGAAGCTTTTCCTCCGGAGATGTTCTGGGAAAGGCTCTGGTGTCCTGGAGGCTGTGGGGAGTGCCAGGAATTGGGGGGAAGGAGGATGAGGTGTATTAAACCTGAATAAACATACCTGGGAAGTGACTGTTCACAGTAACAGTGGTTTTCAGTGGGACAGCCAAGAGGAGAATGAGATGGAAGGAGGAAATGAGCCAGGGTAATTTGTGTGGGAAGTGTTCATTTGCAGCCTGGCCCTCAGGCAGCAGCACTGCTCATACCCTGCACTCCTGAAAAATTCCTGCTTTGTTCCTCTTTTGTCCTTAATTAGGAATATCAGGTCTTGTCCAGCTTAGAAGGTTAGGGAAGCTGAGCAATGTTTTCCTTGCAAGCCAAGCTTTGGGAATCCTGGTGGAATTCTGTAGGTTTTGGGCGGGGGTGGGAAGCCAGTGGGAATCTCCTTCCTAAGGAGAGGAAAGGGGTGTGGGAACAGGATTTGTGGAGAGGGAAGGCAAAGGTGCAGCAGTGGCTGACTGTGGGAGAGGGGACTGCCTGAATTTAGAGGATAATGGGTATTTTTAAGCACGTGGGACAGGGAGAAGGAAAAGCAGGATGGGAACTGCCAGCAGAATAAATTTGGATGAGAAGGGATGCAGTGAGACACGAGAAGTTCAGTGAGTAGGACTGTGCTAAGCTTTGGAAGATGAACAGGGAAAATTCAAAAGAAATTATTTTAATGCCAGGTGTTAGAGGTGGGAATAGAGATAAATAAATAATGGGTCAGTTTATGGCTCTGGCAGATGTTAAAGACAGGCTGGAGTGAAAGGTGCAGCCAAGGAAGGATATTGCTGGGGAAGATGAGAAAGAGGAAAAGGAGTAGGGACACCCAGGAGTGTAGGAGAGCAGTGAGGGCAGCTGAGGGAAAACAGATCTCACACACCCATCCTGGGGGATGGGAAGGAAGAGAAAATCAGAGTTTATTAGAAATGGGGGACTGCCCGGTCGGGTCCTATTGAAATAAAGATTTTGGATAAAGAACCCTCTGGAATATTAAGAAATGGCGTTTGCAATGTCCTGGAGCCGTTGTCCATCGGCTGGAATAACGCAGTGCCTCTGTCTGGAACAGGGATCCCTTTGCTGCCCACCATGAGCACATGAGGCAGATGATGAGGAGCTTCTCCGAGCCTTACGGGCAGGATCCATTCCTGAGCCTCCCGGAGGGAGCGGGGACAGCGGCCGAGAGGAGAGCGGAGGGCAGAGGCCAGCCGGGCTCGCAGGTGGCCCTGAGGGGCTCGCACAGGGTAAGTGTCCCTGAGCTCCCGGAAACCCGAACGCTTCCTCCCTTGGCTCCTTCGTGGCACATTCCTTATCTCTGCTAAACACCTGGCAGGGCTGAGCAGAGCCGGGTTTTACTGATCCTTGGACAGACAACGTTTCATGAACAGACTGATCACTCATCCAGTGCTCGCTCTCATAAATAAAATACATTCCATGTTTCTGTTAGAGAAAAGTGCTAAAAATGCCCCACGTTCCCTGCACAGGAATGTTAACTTTTAATGTTGGCTTCACCTAAAAAGGTGCCTGGGTGTGGCTGCCCTATCCCTGGAGTGTCCAAGGCCAGGTTCTTTCCAACGCAGCCCATTCCATAATTCCATTATATATATTTGTGCTTTCCCTGTGCACTTCGGTCCCTTGTGTGCAGCTGTTTCAGTTTGGTTTCCACAGGCCTGAGTTTCACCACCTCAGAATATCCATCCATGGATTTTGAACCTTGTCACAGCTTTGCAGCTGGGAATAAACACTTCTGCTCCGAATTTGGGCTGATTGTTAATATTCCCTCAGATACAAACCTGTCAGAATTAAAGTTGGGGAAAATTGGTGTGAAGTTTAGTATTTCTGTGTGTTACCAAGTGAAGCTGATGATCTGTGCTTAATGAAAATTCTGGGCATGCAGGACAATCCTATCCAGCCCTTATCTAGAGCTGTATTTATAAACGTTGGGAGCTGGTTCCTTTTATTCAGCAGCTGCCCCCCTGTTGCTTTAATGAATCCCACGGGATTTTCAAAGACCGTTGGGAGAAAAGGCAGGTGACAGGGCTGGTGACAGAGCTGGCACAGAGCCTGGCACCTGCAGCTCCACAGGGGAACTGGCACATTCCTTCCCCTGCTCATCCAGTTCCTGGCAAGTACAGAAACTGCATCTAATTAGGGCATGAGCTTCCCTCTGCTGATCCTTAGGCCTTGGATCAGCGGTGCCTAAAGCCAGATCAGAGTTCTTTCTTTAGAAAAAGACCCTGTCAAAGCTCACCTTTAAAGCTCAGGGGTTGTGTCCCTGTTCCTGCAGTGAGGGACAAATGTGAGGCCCAAACCCTTTCTCTGTGGCTGCAGCAAAAATTAAAGGTACAGGAGCTCTGTGTTAGCCTGACAAGCACAAAAGAATTCCACAGCTGCCAAACCCTTCCCAGGGTCTTTAGATGTTCCTCCTGTTCCCCTGAGGAGCTGTCAGTCTTCACACCAGACTCAGCACTTACTGCTTTGCCTCCTCATCTCAAACTGCTGTTCCACCCTTTAAGGGATTTAAAGCCTTAAAATTACATTTTATGTGTAGGAAAAGGTGGAGCTTTGCTGCCATGTCAAATACACTTCGTTCAAATTGCTTACACTGATTAGTGGTGTCATAATTCTGTGTTTAATTAAATTGCAGCAGGTCTAAAACTCCTTTAAAAGAAACCAAATTAGTTGGGACAACTCCATGAGTGCCACTGTAGGATTCAAATTTAAAACTGCTTTTTCCTTCTCCAGCAGGCTGTCAATTCAGTTTTTAGGGGAGGAGGAATGAGCTAAAACATATTAAGAGATACTGTTAACTGGGTTTTTTGGTATATCTGATTATCCTACTGGAGAATTCCTTCTTTTTCCATTAAAGTTCCTGCAAAGGGATCGGTCCTTCTGCCACCCCGTGTGCCTGCCGGCCTTATCTGACTCTACAGTCTGGGTTTCCTGGAACACCCCTGTGTTTCCCAGGATCTCACTGCCCTGCCACGCAGGAATACTCGATATCCCTGGGATAATTTGTTGGTTTGGTGATTTTAATCAGCTTTCAGTGGCTGCCTGGCTGGAATGGAGCATTGCTGGGTGGGGCCTGAAGTGTGAAATCAGCACAAAGGTTCCTGTGAGGTTGGAGTGTTTGCCAACCTCCAAGTGCTTTTCACACACACTTATCAATATTTACTAGACGTGGTGGCAGTTACACTTTCTCATATCATCAGTATAAATATATTATTTCCATGGATTCATTTATTAATTACCAAGGCCCTCCTGAATGCTTTTGGTGAGACGGGAAATGTTTCATGTAGTCTGCTGCATACAGAAGTAATTTCTGCTGTTCCTGATAATTCCAGATGTTGCTCCTTTTTTTTTCCAGGCCTCCAGTTTCTCCCTCATGCCCTTTGCAGGTTTTGGGAGAGGGGTCAGTATCCCTGGAGTAGCTCTTGTGTAAGCTGTGTGTAACCAAAGCATGGCAGAGGCTGAGCTCTGTGCTTGCATCCTGCTTTTGGTGCTGTTGGCAGTTTGGGAACAAAAATCCTTCCTGGGGCGTTGATCTGCTGGAGAATGTTTTTGTGGGGGTGACTCAAAACCAGTGCTCTCCATAAGGCAGAGCAGCCCCTGGAGATGGGATTGTCCCACAAATGGGTTTGGAGTGGTTTCCATCCGGGGGTTGGGGGTCTGGAATATCCTGTAAAATAGCCATCATCTGCCCTTTGCCCAGAGGATTCCGATTTCTTGTACTCAAAAAATACATTGCAGATTTTCTGTCCTTTTTCTTCATTTTGGGGCTTAAAAGCAGCTTTAAGTTTGCAACACTGAAGTACATACCTCTGGAAATGAATTCATTTGAATTTAAACCCTGAAGGGTCATACAGGGCTGTCAGAGAAAGCAGAAGCTGGTGAGATCAGAAGGTTTATGAGCAGTGTGTGAAATAATTGGATATTTGAATAGCCAATGAACGTTTTTGTTAAATAAACTCATTTTGTGGCCAGTTTGCCATGTGAGTGACAAATCTTCCACTTTCATCTTCCCAATATCTCCATCTTAATCCAGCTCCCTCAATTTCCTTTTGAGAAGATGTGTTTTGCCTGTCTGTGTGTGGAGTGCAGTCTGAAGAGCTTTTTGGGTTAAAAGTGCATGTGAAAAGCAGCTTCAGGCCTGGGAGAGTTCACTGTAGTCTTTTCCCCCCCCCTGTTTTTAGCAGGATGCAGATTTTATGGATCCATTTTCTGCAATGGACAGGATGATGTCAAACATGAGGAACAGCATGCTGGAAATGCACAGGAAATTTGTGAGTTATTTTTAAAATTATTCTCAAATTTATCACACTGGATCGCCAGTTATTCCAAGTGTTCCTCAGAAAATAATGCCAAGGAAAGCAGGACTAATCTCAAGGAGATAGTAAGAGTTGAGGGGGTTATGCCAGATTATATTGTGTTTATAATTTTTCTTTATTCTTTGAAGATAAAACAGAAGTTTGGCGTGGTTCCAGGAGGGTTTAATTTTGTGAAGGGATATTTTCCATAATAAAATAATAAGGAATAATTCTTAACCTCAAGCTTTAAGTTGCATTAAGGAGCCTGCCTTGTTTTGTAGGATGACCTGTCCCTCCAACCCAACGGACACAGTTTCAGCTCCTCCTCCATGATGACCTATTCCAAAGTGGGGGATGAAGCTCCCAAAGTTTTCCAGGCCTCGTCCCAGACCCGCACAGCTCCAGGAGGGGTGAGTGAGGCTGGGATCCAGCACGCAGGAGCTGGGCACTGCCCGGGATTCAGGTGCAGCCACCCCAAGCCAGTGTCTCCAGCTTCTTCTACTGCAGACAGTTACTCCTGGCATTTACAGAATCCTGGGATCACCGAGCTTGGACTGGGGCCGGTCCGTGCCCCATCCCCACCTTGTCACTGACTGCCACATCCAGGCATTCCTTGGGCACTGCCAGGGATGGCACTCCAGAGCTCCCTGGGAGCCCCTTGCAGTGTCTAATAATCCTTTCCATGGAGAGATTCCTGCTGGTGCCCAGCCTGAGGCCATTCCCTCTTCTCCTGTCCCTGTTCCCTGGGAGCACAGCCTGACCCCCTTGACCCACAAAGAAAATACAGGAATTGAGGAAAACACAGGGCTGTCAAACCACGCTCTGTGTTAAAGGTCTGATTTCCTCCCTGTAATTTTGTGCTTTAAGTACACCCCAAAATAAATTGCAGTCGCCATCAGAGGCTGGAGAAACAGAGCAGAGAGCAGCACTTCACCAGCGCCCTTCTCTTTACTTCTCCCGTCCACTCCGACTCCAGGACAGGCAGGGACTTATGCAAGCCCTGCCTTCAAAGCACCCCTTTCCCAGGTGCTTACATAACCCTGGGCTGGAGCTGCCTTGCAGCTGTTGTGTCTAATCCTGCCGGGAACCGGGAGCGGGAATGTGAACCTGGCACAGGCTGTGAAAGCCTAGACAGGGTTCCTGCTGGGAATGTGTCCCAGCTCCAGCACAGCCCTTATCACAAGGCTTCTAATAATACCCCAGGACACTGATAAGGGGCAGCCTGCCTTCCAAGCCAGTCAACACCACAGCCCAATAACTGGTTGTTCCTCACGCTGGGAATTTTGGCAAGGGGTGTTGTTCCTTCTCTTGCCAAACTTGGCTCTGTAGCATTTTTAAACTGAAGGGTTTTTCCCCAGAAATTAATACCCAGTTTAAAAACTACAGGTGTTGTTTCATCTTCCCCTCTGATGACTGAGAGAAAATAGGCTTGATTTGTGTTACGTGGGTGTGTTTGCAGCCAACACAAGAAGTGAGAGAATTGGAAAAGCCTGGAAAACCTGACTTTTTAAAAAATATATAAAACTGTTGGGAGAGGAAATAACCCTTTGCATGGGCCTGGAGTGCCAGGACAAGGGGGAATGGTTTCCCACTGCAGAGGGCAAGGTTGGATGGGATATTGGAAGGAAATTCTTCCCAGAGCAGCTGTGGCTGCTCCTGAATCCCTGGCAGTGTCCCAGGCCAGGTTGGACACGGGCTGGGAACACCTGGGACAGTGGGAGGGGTCCCTGCCATGGCAGGGTGGCACTGGGTGGGCTTTAAGCCTTTCCAACCCAAACCATCCTGGGATTCTGTGAACTCTTTTACCTCATTTTTAGATGGAAGGACACTCAGTTCCCTCTTTTTAAAACAGGTTAGAGAAACAAGAAGAGCACTGAAGGATTCTGAAAGTGGCCTGGAGAAAATAGCCATTGGTCACCACATTCAGGATCGAGCTCATGTCATCAAAAAATCCAAGAACTCCAGGACTGGGGATGAGGAGATGAACCAAGAATTCATCAACATGGATGAATGTAGGTCTTCTTAGGCAGTTAATGGCCTTTACACTGTTTCACACACTGACTTGGAAGTTCCAGCTCGAGATATCTTAAAAGGCACATTTAGACTGAAAGGCTCCAAATTCCCTTTTACAGATCCCCAAAAACAGTTGCGGGTCATGTGAAGGACTGTGGAGCACAAAGTTTAAAATCACTGCCCAACGCCCCTAATACTCATTAAATGTTTTTTTCCCTCTCTTTATTAACATTCCAGTTGAATGTATCTTTTTCAGCTGAAGCTGCCACCTTTGATAACGAGTGGCAGAGAGAGATCATGAAGTTCAGGCCTTGCCGAAGCAGAGAAGCTGTGGAAAATTCAAGACCCAGTATCGGTTACAGTCCCAGGGAAAGTGGATCAAGAAGGTAAAAATAGTTCCCTACTGTCCTGGAGGATAAGGAAATTCCAGCAGCAGAAGGAAAATCCAGTTCTGGAGCAATGTTCCAAGAACTGCAGGTTTTATTCCTCCTCTTTTTATGGGGTTTGTGATCATTGTTGTTCTTTTTCCAGAGAGAGGCCACTTGGAGCTCCAGGATCCAGAATGCCCAGGGATTCCTTGGAGACTCTCAGTGTGAGAGGAACACCCCTCCCCCTGAAGGGCTCCAGGAAATAGCTGTCCCCAGTCCCTCGGGACGGAGATCCCCTGCAGCAGATGATGGTGCTCAGCGCTCGTGTCCATAAAAATACACCCGGATTTGTGACCAATCTCTCTTCTGTGTTGTGCCTTTGCTCCTCCTGCTTCTGAGTGTCCTTCAAACCTCAGTTCCCCAGTGAATTCAAACCCAGCAACTTTCTGCCTAAAAGCACTTTATGGAACATCTCTAATCCTGCTAAAACCAGCTTGGATTTGCAGTTGTTCTGCTCCAGCTGCACCTACTCGGGCTTTACTAAGCCTGGGTACTGCAGCTCCTCCTTCCCACTCTGAGTTGCACAGAAAGTAAATTTGCTTTATTTTAGGTTGCTGAAATAATTACTGATTTTTCTGGGTTAATTACTAGAACTTGGATACACTATAAAGCACTATTATCTATACCTTTAAAATCATATTATAAACTGTTACAGAACCCCCACACTCACCTTGGTGTGACACAAAGTTAGAGGAAATACTGAAATAGGTCAAATTTTTAATTTACCAGTTTTTATGTTAATGAGCTGTGCTTGCACCTCATTTCCTGTGCCTGAACTGTCAGCTTTGTATTCCTGATCCTTTGTTTGTTTTCTGTGGAGTTGGCCCATCGTTTTCCATTTTGAGGATTGTCTGTAGTATTTTAACTCGTTTAATTATCCCATAGTAATTAATAACAGTGTCCTGAGATCAGCTGCAACTAGGAGTTACTCATGGGAAAACTACGTGGGAGAAAGGAGTTTAACTGGAATGATTTCACTATTTCTTATGTTCTAAAGAGCCCTGAATACAGGAACCCCTCTCCTTTCTGTGTTTTGTGCTTTACTGAGGGTAGAATGACCCAAATCTACATTTGGTGGGAGTTTAGAAGAGCCAGCAGTGTTTGAGAGCAGGAAAGTCCTGGGATTCCAGTGTTCAGTCCCTGTGCTGTTCTACCCCACAGAATTATCCCTGTGTTGTAGCAGAAAGAATTTCTGTAAATTAAATAATAGAAATTAATAACATCAAAGCATTACATAAATTCAAGGCTCCATTATAATGTAGTTTTCAAAAGGGCTGTTTGTATGGTAAAATAGGGTTTAGTAAGTTAAGAGTAATATTTGTTTGGCAAAAAAAGCCTCTAAATCGTATTTAATCTTCCTGCAGTTTCCCCAGATTATTGAATTTTAATTAATAACTGTTTATTAATATGCACACCCAATCAGCAGCACTTTTATTGAGCTCTAAAAGGGAAGGACAATTATTTTCTTGTGGTCTCTTCCTGAATTAGAGAAGTACCAGTGGCAATAAGTTGATGTGATTGATATTAATGGCAATAATTGAACCATTTAATGAGCAGTGAAGGTCAGTGGGGGTCGGGGGCTTGGACACCCCTGACAGTCAGAGTTCAACCCAGGGGCTCATTTCCTATCCACGGGAGACAAAGTGGATTCTGCAATTAACTTACTAGGTAATCTCAGTAATTAACAGCAGCAGTGTTTTCTGTGTTGGAATGTGAGCAGGAATCTTGGAGAGCTGCTGCTGTTAAATGGAAAATTCGCCTGATAATTCGGATTTTGGTGTGAAATAAAACAAGCACATCCTGGGTTTTGAAATGACAGTGGGAAGACGTGACTATTCCCGCCGGATCCCTTTGCTATGCCAAGACTGTTCTCCGATGTAAGGCACAAGTTGTGCTCTGTAAAAGCATCTGAAACTGCAATTCTTTAATAAAGTTATTTATTATTTATGGAGTTTGTTGGTTTTTTCTACACCGAAGAGAAGAGACTTTCATCATTTAGTTTGTGCTGCTTTGCAACAATGCAGTGAAGGAAACCTGGGCGATGGGAGGTGTCCCTGCCCACGAAGGGGTGGAATGGGATGAGATTTGGCAGAACCACTCCGGGAGTCTCTGGAAATCCCTGTTTCTGGAGCCGAGCATGCATTTCCCACAAAAAATAACGTTTGATGGAATCGAACAGCATGGAGAGTATGGTAAAGTCTCTGTTTCAGAGGTGCTCCTGGAGCCTTTGCTGGTATGAGAGGCAGTTCCCGGGGAATGGTTTTATATCAAGAATGTATTTTAACACTTCACAGCGTGTTCCAAACGGGACCCACCCTCCTGCCCATCCTCGCCTTGTCTTCCCCTTCCCTGGGCCAGGCAGCGCCGCTCTCCAGTTGTTTCTAACCCCTCATCACTCCCAAACTCCCGGGGCTGC
>VWZN01009241.1:108840-120395 GCA_013396955.1 Regulus satrapa | reverse complement strand
AGCCACCGGTCACATGGAGGGGGACAGGGAGACCGGGAAGGAGCAGCGGGGCGGGCGCGGAGGGGCCGTCCGGGCCGCGCTGAGAGCTCCGAGGTGACTCTGGAAAATTCACTGGGCTTGAGGTGCCCGGTTCGCCATAGGTTGGCAGGAAGCCGTAGGAAAGCGGTTTGGCAGTTTAGCCATGGGCACAGTGAATTCCAGGGTATATTACGTTGGAAAACCCCTCCAAGACCATCGAGTCCAAGCTGTGCCCGATCTCCACCTTGTCAGCAGCCCAGAGCACCGAGTGCCACCTCCAGGAATTCCTTGGACACCTCCAGGGATGGACACCCCAAACCTCCCTGGGCAGCCCCTGCCAAGGCCTGAGCACCGTTTCCATGGAGAAATTCCTGCTGGTGTGCAACCTGAGGCCGCCCGGCACAGCTTGAGGCCGTTTCCCCTTGTCCCATTCCCGTGTCCTGTGAGCTGTGTCGGATCTGCTCCTGGCTGACCCGGAGACCTTCCCTTGCCTTGCAGCTCCTGCTGACCTCCTGCAGGCACTGCTCCTCCGGGGTCCTTCCCAACGAGAGGATCAGGAACATCGGGATCTCGGCTCACATTGACTCCGGCAAGACGACGCTGACGGAGCGGATCCTGTTCTACACGGGCAGGATCGCACAGATGCACGAGGTCGGGCTGAGCCCCCACCAGGGACATGTGCCCCTTCACGTTGTGCTGCTTTTCCTCTCTGCGTGAGGGATGATGCTCAGTCCATGAGGATCACTCCTGCACATGGAATCACAGAGTCGTGGAATGGGTTGGGTGGGAAGAGAACTTAGAGTTCACCAATCCTGCCCCCTGCTATAGGCAGTGACACCTTCCATAGATCAGGTTGCTCTGAGCCCAATCCAACCTGGCCTTGGACACCTCCAGGGATGGGATATGAATTCTGAGCAAACTCCTTGAACTATTTTTTTTTCTCCTAAGGTGAAAGGTAAGGATGGAGTTGGAGCTGTCATGGATTCCATGGAGCTGGAGCGACAGCGAGGCATCACCATCCAGTCTGCAGCCACTTACACCATGTGGAAGGACACCAACATCAACATCATCGACACGCCGGGTGAGGGCAGCTGGGAACACCTGGGGATTGCTCCTCATGGATAAAGGGATGCGGTGCATCTTTGTGTCCCTGCTTGTGATAGAACATGGAGTGATGGGTTCAAACTGACTGAGGGTTAGGTGGGATATTGGGAAGGAATTCCTCCCTGGGAGGGTGGCAGCCCCTGGCACAGGTGCCTAGAGCAGCTGTGGCTGCCCCTGGATCCCTGGCAGTGTCCCAGGCCAGGCTGGACACTGGGGCTGGGAGCACCTGGGATAGTGGGAGGTGTCCCTGCCCATGTCAGGAGGTGGGATGGGGTGGGGTCTAAGGTCCCTTCCAACCCAAACCATTCCATGGCTGTGCTCCATCACTTGAGCTGATGTGAGTCAGTGTGATTGCCTTGGCTGTTGCTCCTTTCCAATGCATTTATCATTTTTATTTGTGTTTGTTATCCAGGCCATGTGGACTTCACCATTGAAGTGGAGAGGTCTCTGAGGGTGCTGGATGGAGCTGTCCTGGTTCTCTGTGCTGTGGGAGGTGTCCAGTGCCAGACCATCACTGTCAACAGGCAGATGAAGCGTTACAACGTCCCCTTCCTCACCTTCATCAACAAACTGGACAGGATGGGCTCCAACCCAGCCAGAGCAGTGCAGCAGCTCAGGTTTTTTGGCATTTACAATGATCCCTGAAATTCCATTCCCATGGCAGGTCATTAGGAGCCCTATTGGAAAGGCTTCTTTTGGGACCTGCAGTTTGGAGAATCCCTGACTCGAGGTTAAATTCTGATCTGGCCCAGGACAAATCTCCCTTGTCCCAAAACCCCCCAAATATTGGTGTCGGCCAAGACTTGCAGTGACCAAGGGCTGGGGTTTGATGTTTATTTTGTTGATGGAACCGTATCAGGAGCCACTTTGAAAGCAACCTCTTAGTTTGCACTAGATCCTGGTGCTGCTGAAATTCCAGCAGGGAGGGTGCTTTGGATTCCTGGAGGTCCTGCTTGCTCCCTGCCTAATTTTGATCCACAATATAAACTCATTAATACTCATTAAGAGAGAGCAACTCCCTTAATCAAGTAATCAACCTCAAACTGGTTTCCCCTGCTGCCTTTCCCGTGGGAGTTGCTCCCTGGGCCTGCTGGGATACAAAACGTGGGATGCAAAGCTCTAAACCACAACTGGGTGCTGTTTTATCCATACTGGCAGATTTTGGCACTGTCCAAAGGACAAAACACAGAGATTTTGTGGGAGGGGGATGTTGCTCAAAGACCATCTGGAGCACACACAGAGAAATTATTTTTTTCTCAATAATTCCTGTTTTCCCCTTTTTCAGATCCAAGTTGCAACACAATGCAGCTTTTATTCAGATTCCAATTGGGCTGGAGGGAAACTTTAAAGGAATTATAGATCTCATTGAAGAAAAAGCAATCTATTTTGATGGGGCACTTGGGTAAGTCCCAGATATTGCTTCTTTTCTAGCTGGAACTGCTCTTTGCAGGAGGAATTCCTGCTGTTTTCCTTCAGAGATGAAACCCAGCTCTCTGGAAATTTGGGAATGGGCTTGTGCTGGGGCTGAGGGTCACCCTGCAGCAGGACTTGGTTGCTGTGAAGGGGTGGTGGCCACACTTCCCACCTGGAGAAGCAGGGATCCTGCAGTGTGTGTGGCTCCCTGAGATGAAGATAAGCTCTGGGTGAAGCTGTTGGGAAGTTTTCCTGATCCCTGCAAGCTGCTGCCAGCAGATCAGGATCTCCCACATCACAGATAACACGCTGATGTCCACAGGGGATTTTTTTTCCCCAGGATCCACCTGAAGGGTGGGCTGTTGTCAGTCAGGGTGGTCCCGCCAGGGGCGGGCGGGCGGATCCCTGTGGGATTCCTGGCAGTCAGTGTGTTCCCCGTGCAGCCAGACGCTGAGGTTCGAGGAGATCCCGGCCGAGCTGCGGGCCGAGGCTGCCGAGCGGCGCCGCGAGCTCATCGAGTGCGTGGCCAACGCCGACGAGCTCCTGGGGGAGCTGTTCCTGGAGGAGAAGATTCCCACAGCTGCACAGTTAAAGGTACCTTCCTTGTGCTGGCTGTTCCTCACCTGTGTTCCCGTCCCCTCGTTCCTCAATAAATGGATCAGGAATTCTCTTTGCTGGAGTTCTGTCCCCTCAGCTGAACTCCCCCCAGGGAGGGCCCATTCCCAATCTGTTTTTGCTGTGCATTGGAAAGAATTCTGGAGAGCAGTTTTTATGGGAAGCCCTTGTGTTGGGGGGTGTCCAGCGGACTGTGGGAGCAGCTCTTTTCTCCAGGAGAGCCAGGGAATTGGGCTGTGCTGCAGGAGGAATTCACAGGGGTATTTTTCAGTTGGCCATCCGAAGGGCAACGCTGCAGAAATCCTTCACCCCTGTCCTCGTGGGAAGTGCTCTAAAGAACAAAGGGGTGCAGCCACTGCTGGATGCTGTCCTGGAATACCTTCCCAATCCTTCTGAGGTGGAGAACTACGCTCTCCTCAACCAGGGGTGAGTGTACCCAGCAGCAGGAGTGTCCAGGGACAGGGCTGTGGAGAATGTCCCTGCCCATGGCACTGGATGGGCTTTAAGGACTCTTCCCACCCAACCAGTCTGGGATTCCATCGAATGGCTTCAAAGCAGGAAACGTTCCTAACGAGATCCACAATCCTTTACCATTGGTATCAAACAGTGCCACCAGAATCTGGCACAAAGTCCCAAAGCTCCTCTCTCATTCGAGCGTTATTCTCTGTGCTGGGATTTTACCACAATCAGTGTTACATTTGGACAGTGATTGTCAGATAATTCTTTAGAACTGATGGCAGCCCTTAAAGCCAGGCCTGCCTAGAGGAGGGAGCACATCCCAAGTGTGTAAACAGTGTGTTATTCTTACGGACTTATTCGAATCCCAGAATCCCCGAGGCTGGAAAAGAGCTCCAGGATTGTTGTGTCCAAGCTGTGCCCAGTCCTCCCTTTGTCACCCAACCCATTGAATGCCCCACATCCAGGAATTCCTTGGACAGGGATGTGGGGTGAGCACCCCAGACCTCCTTGGGCAGCCCCTGCCAAGGCCTGAGCACCTTTTCCATGGAGAAATTCCTGCTGGTGTGCAGCCTGAGGCCGTTCCCTCTCCTCCTGGCCCTGTTCCCTGGGAGCAGAGCCCACCCAGACGTGTGAGCTCCAACAGCAGAGCCTCTAAATGTTTAGAGACTCCTGTGTTGGTTCCTAACCTCACTTCCCTCTCATTAATTGGATTCACTCCAATCTCATAATTTCAGGGATTCTCAGGACCAAACCAAGTTCCTGTTGAACTCTGCTCGTGATGATTCCCAGCCTTTTATTGGCCTTGCCTTCAAACTGGAGGTGAGTCTCACTCTGCTCCTTCCCACAAGTCATGGAGAGAGTCCAGGTGGTGCTACCAAAACCTACCTACAGCAGACTTTGAAATCACTTTATACTGAAAATTGGTTTATATTTAACTTCATTGAAATTTAATTTCTCTTTTTTAAAAAAGGCTTCAACCTTTTTAAAATCCACAAATGCTGCCGGTTAGGTTTTGGACCTCAAGTATATCCTGGTTTTCTTAGTTAAAACTTGAACGTCTGGGGGGTTGTTGGCTTAATTTAAATATTTTCAGGGAAAAATCCTGCATTTGGAAATAATGGGGTGTGAGTCAGAGAGAAAAAAAGTGCAGAGATTTAAGCAAATAAATTGTTTGCTACGTAGAGAGCAGCGCTTCAGGATTCGTGTGGAATATGGAGAACAGCTGGCAAGATTCCATGGTGACCTATGTCTCTGCTGGGAAGGTTTGGGAGTGAGAAATTGGTTCAGGAAATTGCCAAATTCCATTGCAGAGCCAAGTGAAAGCTGTTAAAAATCTCTCCTTTCCATTAGTAGTGTGGAAACTCACACCATGTTTAGTCAGTGCAGCTGGTGCTCAGAATTGGTGCTGGTTCCCAGAATGATGGGATTCTGTGGATTGTGCTTGCAGGCTGGCAAGTTTGGGCAGTTAACCTACGTCAGGGTGTACCAGGGGATGCTGAAGAAGTCGGATTACATCTACAACACCCGCACGGGGAAGAGGGTCAGGGTGCAGAGGCTCGTCCGGATGCACTCGGACAACATGGAGGTGAGGGGATCCCTAGAGCTGGGCTGGGTAACCCTGGGTGGGTCAGCACTGCCTGAGCCCCTGGATAACCTTGGATGGGTGGGACAGCACTGCCTGAAGCACAGGATGGTCTTTGCTTCTTATAACTTTGCTTCTTGTTTCATCCCAAAGTAATCCAAGCCGAGTCCTCCCTTTTGTCCTTTGAATAAAAAGGGAGATTTGCAGGGCTTTTTATCCAAGCTGGAATTTTTTAAGGAGCTCAGTGTCAAGCTTTAAAACACAGTGTTCATGGATCTTTTCTAATCCAGGTGGAGTTTAGATGTGAGGGAAAGACAGAATCAATCCTGGAATGGTTTTGGGGTGGAAAAGACCTTAAGGATCACCCAGCCATAAGGACAGGGACACCTCCCACTATCCCAGAGTGATCCAAGTCCTTTCCAGCCTGGCTTTGGACACTTCCAGGGATCCAGGGGCAGCCACAGCTCCTCTTTATCCCAGTGTTGTCTGAACAGGAATTTTCCTTCCCTCAGGATGTCAATGAAGTTTATGCTGGAGACATCTGTGCCCTGTTTGGGATCGACTGTGCCAGCGGGGACACGTTCACGGATAAAACCAGCACTGACATCTCCATGGTGAGATGAATTATGTTACTAAAATTCGGTTAACCCCCCTTGTTGCCCTGCCTGCCTCAAGCACTGGGAGTCCCCGGGATTTTGTTGTTATTTGAAACCATCCCCTTTTCCTTGGCCACACAGGAATCCATCCACGTCCCTGATCCCGTCATTTCTGTGGCTATGAAGCCTGCCAACAAGGTAGGAGCTTTGGATCAACCTCTTCTCCCTAAGTTCCCCCCCTCTGCTGCTTTGGGATTTTATGGAACAGTGTAAGTACTGTTTGAAAGTGCTCTATCTCAGATATCCAAGATTTTATCCCTTGGATAATCCAGGGCTGAGCTGGATGCTGTCACTCAGAAGCATGAACTTGAAAGAAATCATTAACACTTCAATCAAGGGTTACAAATCTTCCATAAAATAACCCCAAAGAGCAGAAGTGCTCAGCAATGGATGGGAAAACTTGAGGCTTTTTTCTTGGAATGACTCATGGATGTTGAGAAAATCTTGGCTTTGTTTCAGAATGACCTGGATAAATTTTCCAAAGGCCTGGGCCGCTTCACCAGGGAAGATCCCACCTTCAGGGTCCACTTTGATGAGGAGAGCAAGGAGACCATTGTCTCTGGGATGGGGGAGCTGCACCTGGAAATCTACGCCCAGGTAATTTGGGAAGCACATTCCATGGACTCTGCTTTTGCCTGCTTTTCCCATCTCCTCTCCCTCTTCCCTGTTCCTTCCAGCTGCTTAAGGAAAAGTTAAACTTTTAAATCAACTTTTGAAGGTTCTGTTTCTCCATTGGTTCCATTCTGAAAGCTTTTAAAAGGAAATTTTGCCTGGAATATTTTGAGGATTTGGTTCAAATCTATAAAAAATGTATTAAACACTACACTTTTCCTCTAGCAGCCTTTGCTTATAATAACTAGTAATACCTAACTGTAATTAATTTATACAGAAAAATCCTGTTTCTGTGTTTTAAATGTATCATTCCTTAATAAAAGCTGATGCAGGGAGAAAGGAGTAGTTACAAGGATTTGTTTTGTTCCAGCTGATGTTTATATTCTGATCTTAACACAAAAGATATATCTAAAATATTGACAGAATGAAGAAAAAGTGATTTTTGCCTTGAAAAACTTGAATTTTAATACCATGATGAATGCTGTTTCCTTTTCCTGCATCTGAAGCTGCAGGTCTTAAAGAAATTGATGGTGAATACTTTATTAATTAAAAAAAAAAGCCCCAAAATCAATCCAACACCCAACCCAAAAAGCAATGAATCCTGATGAAGTTACTAAATAATTCCCAGTGGAATACCCCTAATCACTGTGGGGTTTTTTTCCTGCAGAGAATGGAGAGAGAATATGGCTGTCCTTGCACCATGGGGAAGCCCAAAGTTTCCTTCAGGGAGAACATCTGTGCCCCTGTGCCGTGAGTATTCCTGCTGGGAGTGGTTGCATTGATCCACCTGGAGGCAGAGGGAGTTCCTGGGGAGTCCCCAGGTCCGGGGGGTGCAGTGCAGTGTCTCGGGGCGTGGCTGGTCCCACTCCATCCCCTCCCGTGGCTCCTGGCAGGGCTCAGGGGCGGCGCGGGGCCGGGCGCTGCCGGGACACTCGGGCCCCGCGCTGCGGGTGCCACAGCACGGTCACCTCCCAGGGCAGCACCTCCTGAGGGGCACACACAGCACGGTGAGCAGCCTGCTGCCCCCCTCCCCGGCCGGCCAGCAGCTTCCTTCCCACAAAACCTGGGAATTTAACCAAGGGAATGGGAGTGCAGGGCAGGAGCAGCGGAGATGGAACTGGCAGGGAATCCGTGGATTATTACAATCAAGAGCTTCTCCTCCCGATTTTCTTTGGTTTTCCTATGAAAACACCTGCTCAGATCCCGACATTTTGAGGGAGAGTAGCACAGGGTGTAAATGCTGTTCTGGGAGCCAGTTTGTGCTGGGCGTTACTGGGATTGCTGAGGTCTCTGTACTGAGCCATCCGTCCACAGCCCAGCTGGAATTCAACTGAGCACCCAGCCGCCCCTTCCCTTTATCCCTGCCCACTTTAGCACTGGCATCTTCCAAGGGAGAGCTGTGAGGGACCAGATTTGACCCTCAGCCGTTCCCAAGAAAGCCCCCAAACAGCTGGAAATGGCTGCTGTTGTTCCTGGAATGCAGAGACAGGCAGGGATGGAGGCCCTGAGCTCACCCCGCAGGATCAGATCTGTATCTGAGCTGGAGCTCACGCAGCTGCAGTCTTAAAACACCCAAAAAAGGCTTTTAAGGAATAAATTTTTTTACCTGGGACACCATTTCATGGAGTAGAACCACATAGTCAAACTGAAGATCTTCATCACTTCTTTTCTGGAAAGACAGGATGAAAAGGGGTGAATTCGGGGATTCTGCCACCTCAGAAAAAGTGATTGGCTTTTCTGTGGTTATCACAAAAATTCCCTGATGTATTTCAGATAAAACTGGCAGTTCCTGATCACAAGTGAAGCAGGTAGAGCTCAGTCACTGTAATGAAATTAAAAGCTCCTGGTTTGAATTTCTGTGCACTCCAAAACTACACTGGGGACACTGAATGTAAAGCTTGAAACTGCTAATTCCTGCCTTACAGAGACCAGATGTGTCAGGAATTCTTTGGGATGGGAACACCCCATTCTAGAAGGTGTCAGTTTAACCCAAACAATCCCCCAAAAAATTGTCAAGAGGATAAGGACACTCCAGAGGCCTTAACAGTGAATGACAGTCAGGGATTCTGAGTGACAAAATAAACCCTGGCCTTTGGAATAGACTATTTTCCTGTGTCTTTCAGGGAAAAGGAACTGTATTACCTAGGAAAGGTGGCAGGCAGCTGGGTTAGTTAATAGTTACTTGTCTCCTTTATCCTTAAATTTGTTAGAGAGGGGTTGAAAACCTTTAAACTCTTGCTGGTGCACAGCCCTGCAGCAGCTGTATGTTCTCAAAAATGCCATCAGAGGGAGCAAAACATTCACAAATCCTGTTCCCACAAGGAATTCCTGTCTTTACTTCAGACCCAGAACTTCCTGAGAATTCACTGGCAAAACTTTTGGAGCTTTTGGTTTTCCAAATATTAAATCCTGCTTTTTCCTGGCTCTTGTGGAAAATTGCCTTGAATTTAAAGCTGACGATCACTTTAGGGTTATTTAGAGCTCTGAATCGATTTTCTCTAATAGAACACAGGAAAACTGGGAGGATCTATAGAATATATAATTTAATTTCTTGTCCTTGCCACAGCTGCTTAGCTCTTGAATACTTGCCAGGGAAAGCCAAGCCAGGTTGGATGGGCTTGGAGCACCCTGGGCTATGGAAGGTGTCCCTGCCCATGCAGGGGGGAGAAATGGGATGAGCTTAAAGGTCCCCTCCAGCCCAGACCAGTCTGGGATTCTGCTCCTGCTGGTAACTCACCACTTGCTTCACGTGTTTAACTTGGGCAAGGTGGAACTTGGTGTTTTCAGTGGAATTCTGCCAGATCACGTAGCCAGACGCCACCCAGGCCAGCAGGTGGATGGGCTCCAGTTCTGGGGGAATGTTCCCGTGGCTGTCTGGAACCAAAATAAACACTGGATGTTAAAGAGAGCCCTTAACAGAACATTATCACCTCACACAGGGCTTCCTGCTCAGGTCACACAACCTTCCCAGGGTTTGGAACAGCTGTTCCATCACCGCTGAGTTTTCCTCCCACTTCACACAATCCTGGAATGGTTTGGGTTGGAAGGGACCTTAAATCCTATCCAGTGTCACCCCTGCCATGGCAGGGACTGTCTCAGGTTCCTCCAAGCTCCATCCAGACTGGGCTTGGACACTGCCAAGGGTGTTCTCCACTTTTTCCTCTTAATATAAAAATTCCAGGTCTGCAAGGCAGGGGCTGCTCAGAGGTGAGAGCAGCCCCTCGTTGTACATTTGGGGTGTTGGATGTGCTGTGCCAGGACGCCAGAGGGAGCAGGAAGAGGTGACAGTGCCAGCTGTTTTTCCAGCACACTCAGAATCAAGAATAAGTGCAGTGGCTGTGATTGCAGCCCCCCAGAAAAGAGAAAGGGCAGCAGCAGGGTGAAGGCCTGAGCCCTCTCCCAGGCCTGGGTTGTACCTGGGATGTTCTCAGCCACAAGCTCCTTTTCCAGGCTCCTCATCCGATTGTAGAACTCCTTATCTGCTTCCTCTGTGCTCCTGAGCTCTCCTTGCACTGTGACCTGCACATCTGGAGCAGAGGCTCTGCTGCCCAGGTGATACAGAACCTCAGCAGTGCAGCTCACAGTCCTGTCCTGTTGCAGAGTTAATGATGTGCATTATTATTTGATTGAATACATGCATAACCAGGGTAATTTGCACTTCTGGAAATGTGATTTTTATGTAGTTGCTGTTTTCTGTGAGTCTGGTCCGGAGAGATTTGTGATTATTTAAGACAAGTTTAAATTCCTGGCGCTCCTGTGAACGTTTAAGGGTGGGATTTGCTTTCTGCAGGGGTGGAAGGGGCAGTGGTTGGGGTGCAGGATGTCCCTTGTGCTGTTCAGTTGGAGCTGAGTGACACTGAAATGTCCTTGTCATCCCTGCAGCACTGTCCGCGGCTGTAGCGGAAGGTACCCCTGTGGTCAGTGAGTTTTGGTTAAATTTGGTTAAATTTTGGTTAAAATTCAGCCCTTTTGTGGTCTGATTGTCAGTACAGAAAAATGAGGAGCATGATTCAAAATATTAAGTGCTGTGTCCACAGAGGGTGTAACGAAACCCGTCTGACTCACTTTGTCCAGGACATCTTCCAGCTCCAGTTCCAGGTAGTACTTGTGCCCAACATCATCAATGTCCTAAAAAGGGGAAAATATGAATAACATTTATCTTGGCAAATGTTGAATTGGCTGCATCCTGGACAAAATCAGAGAATCCCAGGATGGTTTGGATTGGAAGGGACCTTAAATCCCATCCAGTGCCATCCCATGCATGGGCAGGGACACCTTCCGCTGTCCCAGGTTGCTCCAAGTTCTGTCTATCCTGGCCTTGGATACTTCCAGGGATGGGCACTCTGTGCCAGGGCCTCTCCACCCTCATTTCTTATCCTTGAACACTCCTGCACTACCAACTTCAGGCTCCTGCGTGATTCTATCCAGGAATTTGCTGCTTGGTTAAATACTCATCTAAAAGGCTCCAGTTCTTCCTTCTGTTAATCCTGTTTTGCAGGTTATTATGAATTGGATCATGCCCTCTATTTTTCTGGAAGAGAGCAGGTGGGGTTTGCTGTACCCTTGTTTTGGGAGGGGGGTTTGCTGTGCCCCTCTTGTGCCAGGTGTCACTGCACAGCCAGGGCAGGGCTGAGCTGTGTCCCGGCACCCGCAGGAGCACCGGGCAGCCTCTTCCTCCTCCTCCTCCTCCTCCTCCCTGGGAGGTTCCTCCTGGCGCGGGCCCGGTGCCGTGCCCTGGGCAGGGCTCCCTGGGCGCTGCTGTCACCGCAGGTGACACACAGGGAGCGTTCCGCATCGCTGGCCCGCCCCTGGTGACACCGAGCTGCTGCCAGGAGCCCCGGATGGACGCAGCCGGTGTCACCCCCGCGGCGACACAAGCCCGGAGCAGCTCCGGCTGGAAAGGACCTTGGGACATCGCCCAGGCCGGGGTCACCTGGCGCGGTGACACCGGGAGGCGCCCGGCTGGCTTTGGGATGTCCCCGCAGCGGGACACTCCGCTGCCCCTCGGTGTGCCGCTGTCCAGTGCTCTGCCCGCTCCCCCCGTGCCGGTGCCGGGGTGGAGGTTCCCGCTCCCGTCCCGCTCCCGTCCCGCTCCC
>VWZN01009241.1:96076-108783 GCA_013396955.1 Regulus satrapa | reverse complement strand
CCAGGCGGGGCAGCAGCGAAGGCGCTTGAACCAGCGTTAGGTGGGATGTCGGGAATAAATCCTTCCCCGGGAGGGGGAAAGTGCAGGTGGACCGTGGCACAGGTTTTCCAGATAGTTTGTGGTTGCCCTATCCCGAGAAGTGTCCAGGTTGGACCGGGCTTGGAGCAAGCTCGGATAGCAGAAAGTGTTCCTGCCCGTGGAATTTAAAATTCAAGTTCCCTTCCAACCCAGACCGGTCTGTGATTGTCTGAAGTGCAGAATGGGAACGTTTTCCATAGAAAGCTGTGGTTTGTGTCACGAGTGACGTGGTGTTTGGGGGATTGTTGGGGTTTAGGTTTGAGTTCACCCACAAGAAGCAGTCGGGAGGAGCAGGCCAGTACGGCAAAGTCATCGGAGTGCTGGAGCCCCTGGAGCCAGAGGACTTCACCAAACTGGAATTTGAGGACAGGACCATTGGCACAAATATTCCCAAGCAGTTCGTGCCTGCTGTGGAAAAGGTACAGACCTTTCTCTGTGACACAGAAAATTCAGATTCCTCTTGTTTTCCTGCAGTACACCCACGTTTGCTGTGCCTGCCTTGCCCCAGGAAAGGGGGCTTTTCCTGTTCTCCAGTAGCAGCAGGATCACAGTTGTGTGGTTTTACTTTCATGTCTCGCATTCCTGGGGTTTCCAGTTAATTCAGAAGCTGCTGTTTCCTTTGGTGGTGTGTGCTGGCTCTGTTTTCCTTGTGAGAGCCTCCTGCTCAAGCTGCTTTTTCTGGGCCTCTTCTGCTTCTGGTTGTGGCTGTACAATTCTACCAACCCCAAAAAATGTAACTTCTTCTGTGTCTTCTCTGAGGCCACTTGTGGAGGAAACTGTAATTAAGCTGCATTTCCTGCCTCAGTTCCTTCCCAAATTCTCTTTCTTTATCTCCTCTGTGACTGCCTCCCTGTATAATTTATCACACACAGCTTTAATTAACCTACCAACATCTTGAAATTCCTGTAATAACCTGCAATTATTCCTTCATTTTTCCGTGATGCAACACTTAAAGACTTCGCCAAATCCTGAAAAAAACATAATCTTAAAGGAATCTCATTCTCCAGGCATGAGCTCTTTCCACACTGAGCATTCTTTTGGGGCTTGGCCGTGCAAGCCCTTAAAAAGGCAGATCCTGAGCCCATTTTTCCTTGTTCTGTGATTTTTTTGTTTGTGCAATCAAACGGAGGTGCCAAAGGCTGGCAGCGCAGAGGCTGCAGTCCTGTGCTGACCTTGAGCTGTGCTTCCCAGGGCTTCCGGGACGCCTGCGAGAGGGGCCTGGTGTCCGGCCACCGCATCTCAGGGGTGCGCTTCGTGCTGGAGGACGGCGCCCATCACATGGTGGACTCCAACGAGATCTCCTTCATCAGGGCCGGAGAGGGAGCCCTGAGACAAGGTACAGGCTGCTCCCTGCACGGCCTCTGCTGGCGGCTCTCCTGCCATCCATCCCTCCCCCCCATCCGTGGTTTGGCCAGGTGCGTGGAGGAGAACATGAACAAGAGTGTCTAGAATTCCTGAAGGAGGTGCAATAATTCCTGTGGGTGTAGGAAGGAGATCCTGTTTTCCCTGAATTCAGTACAGCAACACCTTATGGGGTAGGAGAGTATATACAGTCAAACTGGGCCTTTTTTAGGAAAAATTCCTTCACTGAGGAGAGGTTAAACACTGGAAGGGGCTGCCTTGGAAGTGGTGGGGTCACAATCCCTGGAGGTGCTTACGCAACCTGTGGGTGTGGCATTTCACAGGAGAGTTTAGGGCTATCTAAACTGAGCACAGTGCTATCAGGAAAAGGTTGGTCTTGATGATCCTGGAGGTCTTTTCCAACCTTAATGATTCTGTGATTATGGCTGCAGGAATGAAAGGCTGGGGAGCTGGAATTGCGTGTGTCGATCATGGTTCTTCCCCGGCGTTAACCATAAACCATCTGCTGCTGTGCACGGGGCAGTTTGCCTTACCCCAGGTTCACTTTGCTGTTGGATTCTTTATTCCATCCTTCCCCCAGCCATGGAGAACGCCGCTGTGCGCATCCTGGAGCCCATCATGGCCGTGGAGGTGGTGGCTCCCACGGAGTTCCAGGGAGCAGTGATCGCCGGGATCAACCGGCGGCACGGCGTCATCACGGGCCAGGACGGCTCTGAGGGCTACTTCACCCTCTATGCTGAGGTCAGTGTGCTCACTGCCCCTCGCCTTTCCTTTCCCTGGGTTTGATTCCCTTGTTTTCCTCAGTTTACATGGATACAGCTGGAGGTCGATTCCATTTCAACGTTCCTTTTTTTTTTTATGGCTCTCCTAAAAAAGGATTTCCTGCTGGGTGGTGAGAGGGTAAATCCTGTGGGCTCAGCACAACCACACGTTGCGGCCCTTCTGCTTCCCAAATTATCCTTGGAGAAATGTCTGGAGATAGCTCAAACCTTGCTGGTTGACTCATCACTGAATTTAGGATATTCCAGTTCCTGGTGCACTCAAACTCTCAGATTTTTGAGGTTTCTTGCTGAAAACACACTGCAAATGTAAATTAATTTAAGTAATAGCGTTCCTTTTTCAGCAGACCATTAAATCGGAGCTGTTCACAGGCAGCACTGACTCTTTATGCCATAATTGGGATTAATCCCAGTTGATAGCCCAAAAGTGATGGCAGAAACCTCACTGTGAGCAAATATGTTTGGATTTTAGGTGCCACTGAACGATATGTTTGGATATGCCACTGAGCTGAGGTCTTGCACAGAGGTGAGTGCTCCTGGTCCTTTTTGCTAAAACACGTTTAGTTCTATAAATTTGGGCACATTGGATCATTCCCATCCACGGCAGCTGCCGCGGGGAATGAGATCAAATTAAACTGGAGCTCTGGAATTCCTGGCCAAACGATTCTTCTGCACCTGAGGACTTTTGTTTGGGTGGGATTTTAGAGCATCCCCAGGTGCTACTTCTCAGACAGGAGGTGTGTGCCCAGCACATGTCTCATCTTCACTTTCTTTTCCAACTCCGCAGGGAAAAGGGGAATACACCATGGAATACTCCAAATACCACCCCTGTTCAGCCAGCACTCAGGAGGAAATCATCAACAAATACCTGGAAGCTACGGGGAGACTTCCTGCCAAAAAGGGCAAAGCCAAGAGCTGATGGGGTTCCTCTGGGGCCCGCTGAACGGTTTGTCCCAGTCTCCTCCTGCAGCTCACTTCTCCAAGCCATGGAAGCAGCCCAGGCTGGCTGGGTAAGGTGGGCTCCGGTGGGATTTGGACTTGGAATTTTATCATAAAACCTCTCCTCTGGGGTGGTGTCAGCAGCACCAGGGGATCGCCACGGGATTGCTCACGTGTAAATGCTCTTGTAACAAATAGATGTTAAATCACAGCTGATGATTTGCTTAAGATTTGCCTCAATTAAGATCTATTAAAATAATTTTATTTTTTACTTGATACATCTTTATTTGGAAATGCTAAACCAGGAAACTGAGGTAAGAGCTGCTGAGCAGGTACAGGGAGTGGGACATCACTTGGCACATGCTGCTCCAGCTTCCCTCGAGGGAACAGATGGAATTTTCCCCTCCAAATCCTTTGGAAATAGCATGGGATCCTCCAAAGTCTCAAGCCACTGGGCAAAGCCATCAGTCAGGGCTTGCTACCAAATCCACTTTCACCGGTGCCACAATGGAGCTGAGTTGCCAAGGGTGTTGGGAGGAGCTGCCTCTTCCCAAAGCTGGGAACAACATGGAATTACTGCGTGGCTTGGTGATGTGGATTTAATGGGCTTGGGCTGTGGATTCGTGTATGGGCTTGGCTTTTGGCTCTTGGTTAGAAATCCAAACCAAAGATCCCTTTTCCCAGAATCTCACAATCCAGAGGGTGTTAGAAATCCAAACCAAAGATCCCTTTTCCCAGAATCTCACAATCCAGAGGCTGACTTGCAGCTGATATGCAGCCTGGGAATCACTTGACTTTGCTGACTCAAAGCAGAGACAAAACAGAGGGGTTAGGTGAGAAGATACTCCCATAATTCTGTATTTTAAATTGTTCCCAGAATGTCCACGTTGAATTTTCTTTCCTCCTTCCTGCCCTATTTTAACTGAAAAGTGTTTTTGCAGATTCCAGTAAACAGGGAGTGAAGTTCCAGTTCAAACCCAGTGACATTCCTGGCACAGCACTGGGGTTGCCGCTTCCCAGACAGAAACAACTGGAGCAGCCAGGCTGCTTCTCCCCACGGAAGGACTGGGAAAGGATTGCTGTAAACCTTGGGGAAGGGTTTGCCAGGGCCCGGAGCTGCTGACGGATCCCCGTCGCGATGTGGGGTGTCCGTGTGGGGCTGCCTCGGGACAAATCCACGATTCCCACACGTCTGTGGCTGGTTTGGGGAATGCTCAGCTGGAATTCATTTCCAGAAAAGCCCTGCAGGTTCTCAGACATTTGGGAGTTTTTTAAAACAAACGAGTGTAGCATTTTCCCCAAAATTTGGAGATGTCTGATAAAAGCAGTGTGAACAAGAAACGGGGTGGGTGTGATTTTATTTTTATTTCTGGGGTTTATATTTCTGTGATTTATATTTCTGGAGTTGGTATTGATGGGGTTTCTATTTGTATTTCTGGGGCTTATTTCTATTGATGGGATTTGTATTTATATTTATGGGGTTTATATTATGTTTAGACCAGTTGTGATGTGAATTCCTGGCGGATGAGTTCTGCCAGATGGGCTGGTTCTCCACAAACCTGGAAAAGAAGCAAACCCCGAGAATTTTGCTGCATGATTTGAGGTTTTAGGCTGGAACCTTGGCCTAAAAGCAGCTGGAGGAGTCTTTGCCTTAGAATTTCAACAGCTTTGCTTATCCAGAAGTTCCTGTGGAGTTCCTTAACTGCTGTGAGTTTGTGGGCACCCAGTTCCACCACCCTGGTGCCTGGGAAGTGCATGATCCTGTATTCCAGCCCTGCAGAGGCAAAAACAAGGTAAGGAGACAAAAGCAGAGCTCCAAAGTGCCAAATCCATCCTATTTTCTTGGCTTAATTCAAAAAAATATTGTAATCACCAGCTTCTTTAAGGAATCTTGGAATTTTGCTCCCTGATTTCGCACTTCTGATGATGAGAAATGTTCTCCCAGCAGGAAAGAAAACACCAGGAAGGATGTGGAATGCTGCTTCCCTGGGTTTATTGGATGCTGAGGGAAAAAACTTGAATCAGAAAATCAGACTTATTTGTGTAAAATGCTGGAATTTGGGAAGCTGATAGCACCCAGTCTAAAAACATCCAGGGAAAGCTGTTGTGGGAAATCCTTGAATTGTTGTTCCCAATTACAGCTCAAGGATTGTGAAAACCACCCCAAGTTAAACAGAACAGCCACCCCAGAGCCTCTGTTCCTCTGAAAGTGGTGTTCTTGGGAAGGATCCCATCTATCCTGCCACAAACCTGGCTAAAAGGAGAAAAAAAGGTGAGTTTGGGACAGTGTGGCACAATCCCAGTGAGCGGAGGTGGGACAGTGATGGATCTGCTGGGAACCCAGCTGGAGAATTTGGTGGCACAGGACAAAGCCATGGCATGGTGGGACAGGACGTGACAGGGCTAACACAGGAGCTGTTCCCAAACATGGGCCTGCATCCACAAGGAGCCTCCCTGGCTCTGCAGGTGTGCTTGGGCCTGAGGCAACAAATTTGGTGGAAGTTTGGGCTCCAAGAAAGAAAATCCAGCCTCGCCCCTGAGTGATGGCATTTGGTTTATTGGAGATGCGAGTTAAAAATCAGCATGATTCTAGCCCAAAAAACTGACAAAAATTAGTAGGCAAATCTCCCTTAGTGACAGATTAACACCTTGCTCACGATTTTTGCCCAAATATATTAATTTTGTTTACAAACTCTTAGGTAACAGTTAATTAGTGAAATCAACTGCTGCGTGTTCATCTGTGTATATATGGAGTAGCAGAGGGTTCAGGCAGCGCTGCAGAACTTGAATCTTGCAGTTGAAGTGACTGAAGGAATTAATTTTGGCACAGAACACATCAGTGAAACCATGTCATTCACCGACTCGCATGGGAGGATGATCCCAGCTCCAGGTCTGTCAACACAGGGATTTGCTGATCGGATCCATATCCACAAAGCTCAGGGTTCCTCTTTAAAATCTGCTCCCTTTTCAGCTGAAGGCGCAGCAGCTGATCCCGACTCTGCCCCCGATCCCTCATCCACACCGCGGCTCTCAGCAGCACAGAAATGTTTCACTTTCAGAGGGTGCCTGGGAAGCCACCTCAGGCGCATGTGACAGGAAATTATTTCCTGGAGAAGGGATTTAAACACACAGATTTTACCACCTGATGCAGTTCATCTCCTGCTGACAGGAGGGGCTGTTCAAGTGCACTCCCTTACCTGGGTTGGGATTTCATGCAGTAGCACAGTGTAGTCAAACTCAACAAAATCATCTTTCCTGATCTGGGCAGGTGTAAAAAAAAAAAAGGAAAATAATTATCAGGGACACAGGTTTATATTGTTAAAATTTAATGACTGCTGTGATTTCCTGCAGCTCAGGGAAGGAGGGGTGAGCAGGGCCTGTGGCTGCTGGCTGGAGTGAGATGGGTTTTGGTTGTGGAAGGATGGAATTAGGAGCACTTCCTGCATGGAATGCTTGAAGGCACCAAGAGCTGTATGGCTCTGCAGCCTGTCTGCACTGAAACCAGGTGCTAATCCAGTTCATTTAACCCTCACTCAAATGAGAGAATTCCGTGAACCTCTCCTTCAGAGAGACGCTGAATAGCCAAGGAGCCAAACCTGGATCCTGCCCGTGGATCCAGCTGGCCCAGGGCCAGAGGGCTCGGGAAGTGCTGCAGGAGCTGCTCCCCAGCCAGGGGCTGCTGTCTGCTCTGGGGCCAGGGGGCAGAGGCTGCTGGGCTCTGCTGCGGGGCTCAGGAACTGCAGCGCCTGCAGAAGCCGCTCCTGCAGACCCAGGTAAGGACAATTTTCCCAGCAAAACCTGAACGAAGTGCCCGTGCAGAGGTGGAGCTGCTGGTGAGGAGCAGGCCCTGGGGTTTGGGGAATCCCCCTCAGAGCAGGGCTCTGTGCTGCCCCTGTCCCTCCCGCCCCACTCACCCACTGCTTCACGGACTTCACTTGGGCCAGGAAGTATCCCAAGGTCTCCGTGGACTTTTCCCACATGATGGAGCTGCTGCCAGCCACAGCCAGAGCCCACACTGGCTCCAGGGCAGGCTCGATGTTGCCATAGCTGTCTGCAAGGCAAGCAGAAGGAGAAAATAATATTAATTCTGGCTGGGCAGCAGAAAAATGCTGCAGCTCAGAGCAGCTGTGCTGGCACAACACCATTCCTGAGGGGGCTGCTCCTCTGACAGGTCACAGGGAGGAGGGAGGGGACCGGCGCTAACCCTGCAGATCCAGGGAAGCGTCAAGTGTGGCAGAGCTGACAGTGCCAAGAGAGGGATCCCTATGGTGAGGTGAGAAACCCAAAAATTCATAATAATGGGAGTCCTTACCTTACCTGGGAGAAAAAAATGGGATTTTTCCGGGATGGAAAAACTGTGCTGGTCATCCTCTGTGAATTTCCAGCCACAGCTGAGGAGGTGTGTGGGTTTGGGCACTTGCTATTCCTGGAGGACAGTCTGCATTGACTTGGCTTAAAAGTGGTGTGGAGCGGCTTTTAAACCCAAACCACCCTCACTGAGTGCCTGTGGGAAATCAAATCCAGACGGCCTTTGTTCTCCCAAAAATCCCTGGGGAGGTAGGATTGCTTTGACAGACATCTGTCAGTCGTGTGTCTCCTTTTCAAATGTTGTGTCCTCCATGCCCTTTGAGATAAAATACAATAGGAGTGAATATTTGGAGGAATATACCTGGAATGTTGTTTCCAGTTATTGGTTTGCTTTGGTGCCTGATCCTTTGGTAAATTCTGTTGTCCTCTTTCTGGATTTCCTTCTGGTCTTTGGTGTGGGAGCACTTGATGCTGACAATAGGAGCAGACTTTTTCCTTGGATACAGCACTGTAGCCAGGCAGTTCCCAGCATCTTCCTGTCGAGGGAGAGTTTAAAACTGTTATTTTTAATCAAGATTTTGTTTACCAGCAACTCACTCTTTGTATGAAGCTGTGCAGGGGTTAGGAAAGTATAAAGAAGGATTTTATTTTCCTTTTTTTCCAGGAAAGAGGTTAAAACCACAAGGCTAAAGGGATTTAACAGAAGGTTTTGATTAGTGTTTGTCCTGCTTTCAGGACATGAAAATGCTCTAAGTCATCTTGGAAATATGTTTGTGAGAGCTCAAGAAACTACATTAATTGATAACAGGGACTTTCACTGTGCCAGCCTTGAAACAAAAATCATCTAAGGCTTCACAGTAAGTTCTGAAAATCATTTGGATTCCACAAAATGTGTGTGAAGGAAGAGGACAGTAAAATGCTGCTGACAGCTGGGGCAGAGTGAATGGAGGGGGCTGTAATGAGAAACACCACAGAGCTGTCAGCTCCTGATTCCCATTTTGGGCTGTGGGGAGCAGAGAGGGGGGAGCTGGGACACAGAGAGGAACGGGGAGCAGAGAGGGAGAAGGGGAGCACGAGGGGGAACGGAGCCCACACTGTCACCCTGTCACTGAGCTGGGGCCACTGCACAGCTCCACTCAGGCCTCTGGTTGCCTGAGCAGGAATTCCCTTGGGGATGGAGGCCTGAAGATCACCCAGGCGAGCCTCGCAGCAGAGACAGGCAGGCAGGAGCAGAAAGGTCTTTCCATTGTGGCAGATCCTTCTAGGACACAAATGTCCCTGTTTTGGAGCTGCTGGAGTTGAGCTGTTGCTCAGGGCGAGGAGGACGAACAGGAACTCACCCCAGTCCTGCTGTCCTCAGTGCTGAACTGCAGGTAATACTTGTGGCCAGACTCTGGGATGTTCTGGAAGAGAGAAGGTGGAGCCAGCAGTGGAGTTAAAGCCATATGTGCTGCAAGGAGCTCTGAGGAGAGAAGGCCCCTTCTGAAATTCCCTGGTTTTGAGTGCCACATCACTGATTTTTAGTCTTTCTCGGTGTTTAAATACAGTTCTGGCTGTGTGCAGGACCGAAACCAAACCTTTGTGTGTTATTTATCCAACCCTGAGCCTTCCTGTTCCTAGCACACTTTTCCCAGTAAATTTTTACTCGTATAAGGTGAGGGGAGTTTCATACCCACAGCAGATCCTCAGCTCAGGCCCACCTGTGGTACCTCCACAGAGCTGGAAAATGCAGGTTAAAAACTGCTTTAGTCACTTTATTTTTATGAAAGCCCCTCCTGGAGATTCAGGATGAGGCAACTCCAGTGTGGAGCCAAATTTCACCACGAAGGAGGTGCAGGAAACAGAGGGGACGAGCTCAGACTTTTTGATAATGTCTTTCTTCTCTGCATCCTCCTTCTCCCCTCCTGCCTTTTGTGTATTGCCTCAAATATTGTCCTGGAAGTGACAATGGGGCATGGGCAGAGTAGTGAAAACTGCCTTTCTGAAATGCAGGACCACCAAAGGAGGAGTGATTGCAATGGAATGAAGTTTAGCAGGGTCTCATCTCGTGCAATAACCACCCCTACTCTGACTAAATTTGGGGATTTTTACAGTGACCCAGGATTACTCCTGTGGATCATCAGTCCTGCAGCTGGGAGAAGCTGCAATAGTCAGCAGGGCTTTTAAAAGGGCACAGAATTCTGCATTTCTGGGGGTTTTGAAGCAGATGCTAGTAGGTACTACTGCTGCCTAGACAGCTTCAAACGATGCTCCACAGCTAAAACAAAGATTTAGTCTGGTGTGGACCCCCCTGAGGCTTCTTGAGCTCACCAGGGACAAGGGAGAAGCTCCATTTGGCATGAAATAATTGTAGAGAAGTCTCTGTAGTCCCGAAGGAAAGCTTTTCTTTCCAGTATTTTTTCCCACTCTCATCCCAAAATGCCATTACCCAATCCTAGAGTGTGAGCTGAGCAGAGCTCAGGGATGTCTGGCAACCCCCAGGGAAGCAGCCAAAGATAAAAGTGTCCAAAAAGAGAAGAAAACAAGTGAGTAATTCATTTTTCCACTCAATATCTGGGTCACAGGATTCTTTTACTTCTGGGCTCCAAACTCCTGCATCTTTCCTGACAGATTTTTAGTCCTGGGAAGGCCAAACCAGCAATTGGTCACTGCAGGTCCCCAAGGAATCAGGTTCCAATCCGTTCCAATCAGTTTGCCCTTCCCTCACTCCCCTCAGAAAAGGAGGATCCCTCTCTCCCCGTGTCCCGAGGGAGTTTCCATCTCTTCCTCTCTGTTTTCCCACCAGGATTTTCCCCCTGGGATCAGCTTCTGCCTGGATCAACGAGCAGGGAGAAGCTGGGAAAAGGAGTCAGAGCTGCCCCTGCCATGGGTTCTGCCTTTCCCACCCAAACCTGGGGCTCTGACTGCTGGAAATTAATAGAACACTTTTAATTAACTTCTAATCCTAGGGAGCAGAGCTGTGGTGTTGCACTGTTTGTGTCCATGGGAGGCTGTGGAATGTCCACCTGTGTATTTGAAAACTGCGTTTTCTAGTCCAATTTGAGCAAATGTTGCACAATGTCACCTGGCTTTTCCCTTTCCCTTCACCTCCCTGCTCCTAAATCAGGATTTCCAAGACAGTTTGGGATGGAAAACTGTTCCCTAAAGCTTCCCTCTAAGTTCTGGGGTCTCCAGCTGGCACAAACTAATGCTTCATTATCAAAAGTGTATTTTAAAGTGCAGGACAACAATTCCAGGAGCTGCTGTTTCCTAGAAGATCCTCAGTCAAGAAGAAATAAGGGATAACAAAAATCATCTGCACCCAACAGCAAGGTAAGGATTATTCCAGGTTTGGCATTTTGTTGCCAGGAAAGAAAGTCTCATTTTACCTGGACTTGACAGACCTTTCCCATCCAAGAGAGTTCCCAGTCCTGTTTCCAATTACCAGTTTCACCAGCTCATAGGCTAATAAAGTTAGTATTAAATTACAATGCTCATTATTAAACTCCACTTTAAAAAAATCCAGATTTTACAATATCCAGTTTTAGAGTAACCAAGAGGAAATTAACCCACTTTCAAAAATAACTAAAAACCAGACAAACCTAAAATAAAAAAAATCCCAATCCAAACATTTCTGCCTCTTGCCTTCACGTAATACAGCAAATTCCTTCCAGGAAATTCTTTTCATTTTTTTCCAGGGGAGGACAGGAAAGAAGGAAGTGCCCACTTTTAGTGCATTTCTCCTCTTGTTTTCAGAGTGTTAAAAAAAGAGAGAAATGAACTGCAAAGAGTGGTTCCAGGGAGCTCCTATGGCACCCAGCTTTGAGGAAATAAGGAACAATTTCACTTCTCTATAATGAGCCAATTATTTTCTTTCCTATATCAGGAGGCAGGTGGCTGATAGAGCATGGAAAATCCCCTTTCCCTCCCCACAAATATTCACTGATTCTTCAGCCAGGCACAGGTGTTTATATACGGAAATATTTACATACAGATATATGCAAAGTGCCCAGGAAATGCAGAAGGAGCCCGTGTACTTCTGGAGAGTATAAAGTAACACAGAATTCCTGTCATAGGAATGTCCTTCACAGCAATTTCACAGGAAAACTTAAATATCCCAGGAGCACTTCCATGCTCAGCACCCAGTGATGTCTATGATGAATGCAGGGCTGCATTCATTAATGCATCCTAGAAATGTCTGGTTGGTTTGGAATATCTTTTTTGAAAAAGGGGATTTAACACTACACCCTCTTACTCAGTTTCAGGAGTTGCACAGGATAAGCGGTAGAAGAGCTCCAGATCCTGGAAAGGATCCAGTGGAATCCAGTGCTGCCTCTGGCACCTCGGACTGGGAACCCACAAGAACCAGCCCTTGCTCCTGGGAGCTGCCCAGCAGAATCCAGGATCCAGAATCTGTTGTTCTGGGAAGCCAAAACAACCAGCCCTTGCTCTCAGGAGCTGCCCAGCAGCAGGAGCACAGGGCTGGATTTAAATCCCAGCCCTCAGCTCTCTGGGAAGGTGATGCATTCCTTCCAGGATCTACAGCCCAGGACAAACATTCCCCAGAAGTTTTTGCCTGATCCTGTACTTTCAGAAATGGAATAAGCCACGAGAGCCCCCCCAAACCTGGAGGTGAAGGAGGGCTGTATCCCGGGCACCATCTCAAGCATCCCAGGCAAGCTCACCATGATGGGAACCTCTGGGGAGATTCCCCTAGCTGCTCCTCTCTGGGACTCCTGTCCCATTCTGTCACCTCAATTCGATGTGATTTTTGGAAGATTAAGGTGTATTTTCTGGTGGGAACTGCACCACCTTTAGAAGCAGCTTGTGGTATGAGGGTGGGACTGTAGGACAACAACTCCTGAGGAGAGCCAGGGGTCCCAGAAGGGACGAGGCCGTGGGACAGTGGTCCCTGAGGAGACCTGGGTGCTCCTGAGGAAGGAACAGATGGACAGCGGTCCCTGAGGAGACCTGGGCGCTCCTGAGGAAGGAACAGACGTACCGCGGTCCCAGAGAAGGCTGAGGTGTTCCTGGGGAAGGGGAGATGGGACAGCGGTCCCTGCGGGGAGCCGGGTGCCCCGAGCATACGGCAGCGGCTCTTGAGGGACGCGGGAAGGCGCCCGGCGTGGCAACGCGCTAAGCTCAGTTACACATAACAATACGAATGTAATAATGACTGTTCATTACACTTTCCCAGCGCCCCCTCACACCCCGCCGGCTCCCCGCTTACCTTCAGCGTAGCCTTGAGGACCTGCCCGAGCG
>VWZN01009241.1:60642-95572 GCA_013396955.1 Regulus satrapa | reverse complement strand
AAAGGTGCTGGAACTTGAGCAGGACCAAGGGTTCTGAGGGGAGCCAGGGACATTGAGGGTACAGGATTTGTCTGAGGGGAGCCTGCAGCTCGAGCCAGATGTGTAATCCTGACACAGATCAGAGCGAACACAGGTAATGGTTGGAAAAACGCAGTTAGCTCCTTCTCAGCGTTACCACAACTCAACACCTCCCAAAACTCCAGAGCCTCGCTCAGACCGTGACACGCTTTGCCTGGGACACAGCTGAAACATTCCAAATATAATGCACAAGAAGTATTCATCTCTGGAATAAATCTCACTTAGTGAAGTTTTTGGAACCCGTATAGTCATGTCTTGGTAACATGAAGAAAATCAACAGAGAGAGCAGCCAGATTCCCTTAAAATGATGTTTGGAATACAAGTGGGCTTGTTGCCTTGCTCCTCCTGGAGGCATCTCTTGGAGAGAGAGACTGAATGTGGTAAAATGTAAAAGGCTGCGGCACTTCCTGTGTTAAAAAAGCTGATTTTTAATGACCTGCTCTATTACCATCTGAGCAGACGGGGGTTTGTATGTGCAGCTGGGAATCTATTTTTGTGCTCTGCATGAGTATTGGGGCAGGTTTCTGGGCTGGGACCTCAGAGAAGTAAATCAAACCGAAATCAAAACTCTGGTTAAGGACTCAAACTGTCTCCTGTGGAGCTTTAAGTCTCTTTTTATTACTGGAATGCTTTTTCACAGAACTGGCAATTCAGTATTTCTGAGGCTTTCCTAAGTGAGGGAAAAAATTATTACAGTACAGATATAATTCTTTATTACAGTTTTTTATACCACCCAGCTAATTTTCCTGTTGGTTATGGTTTTCCCTCCTGAAATAGATTCTGTAATTAATGGTTTGTATCTTTACATTCACGTTTCACACAGGCCAGGCTGCAGGGGGCTTGGAGCAACCTGGTGCAGTGGAAGGTGTCCCTGCCTGCTGTCAAGGCTAGCTGGAGGATCATTTCGTCCTTTTTGGCACATATGCCATGTTCGTCTCCAATATTTTTCTGGAAGAAACCAACATTTTCTCGTTTATCCTCGCTGTGGTGCCAGCGCTGATGTCAGTTTCAAACTGCGATCCACAGGCCGATTGCCCTCGGCTGGCACCGGGGGTTCTGGGCAGTGCCAGCTGTGTCCTGCTGTCCCTTCCTGCCCTTCCAGCAGCACCCTGGGTGTGGGATGGGCGCCGAGGAGCCCGTGGGAGCGCAGGAAGCGCAGACCCGCGGGAAGGCGAGAGCGAGCCGGAGCAGGGATGGCCGGGGAGGAGCCCTTGGCGCAGGATGTCGGGCGGGGTGGGGTGGGAGCTCCTCACGCTGCCCGGGGAAGGAGTTAAACCCCCCTGCGCAGGGGTTTCACACCCACAGCTGCCTTTGACTCTGGGGCAGTTCCTTAAAAAGAGGTAAAAGCCTCTCAATGCGGCTATGTGCGAGCCGAGCCCTGAGGCCGAGCCCCCATCCCTGACTTTGGATGCACTTCCTTTTCCCTCGCGTTCTCCTCCTTTTCCTGCTGTCCCAGTGACAGGGCAGTTTCCTTCCTCCCGAGGGCAGCCAGGAGGCTGTTGAGTAACCCAGAGTCAGTGTGACAAGGGCACTGAACCCGTGTGACAAAGCAGGGACAATCCCAGGGCGGATCCTAACTTCTGCAGAGATCCCGCTGCTGTAACTTGCTGTTGATCTGAATTTACAAAACAATTTGACTTGGGAAAAACAAAAGCTCAGATGCCAAACAGGCCCAGGTCAAGGCTGGGGATGTTTGTAAATGTGTACAAGCACAAGGTTTTGTGCTTCCATAACATTTAGGAAATGTATTTATTTCAAGCTCTGAGGGTTTGGGGCCCTTAAAAGCTGAAAGTGCATTCTCCAAGAGCCAAGGTTGCTTCAGGCTCTTTGGTGAGGGTGAAATGAAGCTCTGCAGTGTGTCAGAGCTGAAGCAAAGGAGCTGGAGTGAATTGAGCTGACCTGAAGGGATGCATCTGGGGAGAGTCCCAAGGGGGGCACCAGGATAATCAAAGGGATGGAGCAGCTCTGCTGGGAGGAAAGGCTGGAGGAGCTTTGGGGTGGCCTCATTGTGGCCTCATCTGAAGGGGCTACAAGAAGGATGGAGGGGCAGGACACAGGGAATGGCTCCCACTGCCAGAGGGCAGGGCTGGGTGGAATTTGGGAAGGAATTATTCCCTGGGAGGGTGGGCAGGCCCTGGCAGGTGCCCAGAGCAGCTGTGGCTGTCCCTGGATCCCCGGCAGTGTCCCAGGCCAGGTTGGACACTGGGGCTGGAGCAGCCTGGGACACTGGGAGGGGTCCCTGCCATGGCAGGGATGGCACTGGGTGGGCTCTAAGGTCCTTTTTGACCCAAACCATTCCATAATTCCATGATTCTGTATATTCTGGTTAATTACAATGTGGTGCAGGGAGGTTTTGTCCTTTACAGGATTTTTCCCTCTCATCCCACATAATTTGCTTCAGCCGCAAAGAGGATGGTGCTGGTGTCAGTTCCATCTCACAGAGCTTCTCTCCCTCTCCCTTTCTTCGTTCCCCTTTAGGAATCAGGACATTCTGGGAAGCCTCCCAAGGTGGTTTGCATCACACTTTTGTCACAGCTGACTTGGACCCTTTGGAACTGGAAACGAGGCTTCGTTCAGGCAGTGGCTCTAAAAAGCATTCTGAGGTTTGCATTTTCTTTTTTCATACACCAAGTGCTTGCTTAGAGACCAGTTCCTAATTTGTTTCATATTTGGGGGCAATTTCTATATGCCTGTATATTCCAGACCTCACTGGCTCACAGTCATTACCAGCTGACTCTAATTTAGTACAGTAAATTTGGACAAAAATTCACTTTATTTGGTTGTGCAACTTTTCCAGTTTTAACTTCGCCATCTTGCTGTAGTTAAGAACAAATTCTGTTGCTTGATTTTAACTGATTTGGGATTTAGTCCAAATAATTAATCCCAAGAATTAATTTTTAATTATTTTTTGGAGAATTTTTAATTAATTCTCCATTAATTCTCCCAAGAATTAATTTTTAATTAATTTAATCTCCAAATATTTTATTGGATTAATCAATAACTGGTCACCTTTTAATGCATTGCTGGGCTGACCTTACCTACAGGAGTAAAAGATGGGTATTGATTTAATGTGGCTCATTTATTCCATGAAAGTTTGGTTTGAAGGCTTCTAAATATTTTTAAATCACAGATAAGATTTTTTTATTTTTAAAGAAATATTTGTATTTTGTGTCAACAGCAGTTCTTTCACTCCAGACCCTTGCAAATTGTCTCTCTCCATCTTTCTTGTAGCTCCTTTCAGCTACTGGAAGGCCATAATTAGGTCACCCCAGCACCTGACTTTTAAGGGACAAGGCCTATTTAATTCCATTTGGTATTTTTACTGTGTCAAATCAATACTTTTGCAGGGTCAGACATTCCCACACAGAAAAACCCCCTGGTGAACCCAGTGAAACAGAGAAGCACAGAAACTCCCAAGCACATGAGAGCATTTACAGGATCCTCTTTTACTGCACTTCCCCAAAGGTTGTTTTGCAAAGAAATTGGAATAAATCTGCCATGACCTAATCCCAGGAGAGTGAAGGGACATGGATTATAAACAGAGAGTCAATCATTGCAGATGATAGCTGAGATTCTGACTTTGGAGACCGACACAGAACATTTGGCAAACCTCTTCTGGAAAATTTCCTTTTAATTCTGGAGCTGCTACGGAACAGAGAAACCTTCCCAGACAAACAAATCCCTTCCATGCCCAGTGAGATCCCATCACCCAGAGGCAGGAATAAACATGGGCAGTAAATAATCCCTGTTAATAACCTGAAATCACCGTGCTGCCCGGTGAAACTGTAACAAATGCATGCAGGATCATGCTCGGGCCTGTTTAAAAACAAACAGTAATTGAAGCAGCCCTTTGGACCTGAGCTGCAGCAGCCCTTTGGACCTGAGCTGCTGAGCGGAATATTTGCTTTTTGGAGTGCTTGATGGCTGTCACAGGGAAGCTCAGTTGGGATGTTTGGTTGTTGGACAGCTCTTGCAGCAGTTCTGCCTCTCCTGAGATGTTTGGGCAGATCCCTAAAAGATAGGAATCTGAAATGAAGCCCCTTAAAGCACTCAAATAGAATTCCTGGCAGATCATGGATGTGGAGGCACAACCCCTCCCCTCACAAAACTTTAATTTGTTTGAAGCTAACATTTGCTGACCTGATAGCAATAAAAATCCCCTTGTAATGCTGACTTTTTGACACTGATTCTGTAAAGATTCAGTGCATGTCCCTGTGAAACGAGGGTTCCAACAGAACAATAACTTGGGAAGTGTTTGGTTGCACAATGTTTGGAGAAGGCATTAAATATTTGCACAACAAGCGGGGTGATGGCTCAGGGATGTTTGAAATCAGGTGAGGACAGGAGAGGGATTCTCACCGAAATTCCCCAGCACTGTCTCACCAGAGACCCCTCTCTGCAAGGTGCCAGTGGCCCCTCGGAGAGGAAGCAATTTCCATGTCGTGCTCACTGGATGCCCCTCTCTGTGCCCTTTTCCAGGAGCTGGGGATGCTGAGCTCTGAGGTTCCTGTCACCAAAACCCAGAAGGGACAGAAAGCCCTGTGAGACAGCCCTGCACTGTCACTGCTCTGGGCACACCTCAAGGTGGTCCCAGCATTATTTATTTCACCATTTTTAACATCTCTTAGACAAAACAAACCACAAAAATATCCCTCACGGAGACCTTCCTTGAGTAGCTTTTTTTTTTTTTATTTAGAGTGGAAAACAGGTAGAATTTATTGTTATTTCTGTTATAAGAAGAATTTGTGTTGCAGGGAGATTAACTTAAATGCAGCATTTTATTTTCACATATGAATTTTGTACTTAGGTTTTTGAAAGGTTTGCTCAAAGTTAAACACTTACAGCCTGTATTTATGTCAGTAGAGACATAAATTACTCATGGAATTATTCATAGAACTTGATGATGTTGGAGATCTTCTCCAGCCTTAATGATTCTGGGATTCTATTACCCAATTTTCAGCTCACCCTATAAAATGCATGATGACAGTTTGCAGGTTTTTAATTTTACTCTTCTGCAGCATTTCCAGTAACCAGGTGATTGAAGCAGATGGAGTGCCCTGACTGCAGGAAAGGTTGGTAAATCTTCAGGAACCCCTACAATTATTTCAAAGAACAAATCAAAATCCACGTTGTGATTTGTTTGTTTTGCAAAGTTCATATTTGGTTATTGAAGGCACCATTCCTGGGACTTAAAAATCAACTAGAATTACATTTTGATCTGAGTATTAGATGGACATGGAATGAAAACATCAGAGCAGCTACGTCCAGTTCTTTAATGTATATAAAATCTCATTTCCATACTGATGAATGGTTTGGTTTCTCTCAATGGTCAGTGAATTATCTCACAGTAATCTCGTTTTCTTGGTTTTGATTAGCAATAACTCCTCCTTTGTTCTTTTCTGCATCACTGTGTGTTCCCAGAACTTCTGAGAAAATGATTTTTTTTCCCCTGGATTAGTCACGGTGTTTTGACAAACATGGCCTTGTTTCCTCATGAAATGTATCAGCACCACTGTGTTTATTTCTCCAGCAGGAGGACGGGGGGAGTCCAGCTGAAGGTTTGGATTAAAAAAACCTGGTGAAACACCAGTTTTTACAAAGGTCAGTGTGGTGCTTTTCATGAGTGTTGGAGGGCTGAGCAGTGTTTATCCTGTAACACCTCCAAGGGCCCGGCCGGAGCTGTGAGCTCAGCCTGGCTTTGTCCCAGGCATCAGCTGCCCAAAGCACTTCCAAACCTTCTGAGCTCAAGGAACAGCTTGTGAAGAGCAGGAGAGGGCCACAGTCACTCCCAGCAGCTTGAATTCCACTTGGAGGGACTATAAGGAGAAAGCTCTTCCACTTTCATCCCTGGGAAAGGGGAGGGGGTTTGGGTCATCTGGCAGAGCTGCCCCACCACATCAACAACCCCATCCCAGAGAAGGGGTGACCACGGCTGTGCTCACCATTCCCTGTGCCCCGGTGGAAAAACAAATCAGAAATGCTGGCATGGGCACTAATGCTTAGTGGTTTCCCTATAGATTGAGAGCTTTTAGGAGAAACAGCACATGAATTTTGTGTCTAAATGTCTATTTAATGTCTAAATGGTGGCTCTGGCTTGGAAAATGAGCCTTATGTGCTTTCAAATGTTCACAGAATCATGGAATTCCAGACTGGATGGGTTGGAAGAGACCTTAAGTCGCTCATTCCCGACCCCTGCCATGGCAGGGACACCTTCCACTATCCCAGGCTGCTCCAGCCTGGCCTGGGACACTGCCAGGGATCCAGGGGCAGCCACAGCTGCTCTGGGAATTCCATCCCAGCCCCTCCCCACCCTCCCAGGGAGGGATTTGGGTTATAATATTTGGGTTTGGCTTAGAATATAAAACCATGTCCAGGATGGGTTTGTTGATTTATTTTTTTTTTTCCCCAAAGAAAAATATGCCTTCAGAGTTGTGGAGTTTTATTCTTCCAGCTATTTGTGTTATTAGAATGTGCTGGACTCTTTGTATGGATGAAATGAATGAAATTATCCCAGATTAAATAATTTGCTGCCAGTTAAGAGCCTGGTGCTATCCTTTTTTCTTAAGTATAGAGGTGTTCATGAACAACACAGTGCCACATATATATAAATTATAAATAAATAAATGTATAAATTTTATATATGGAGGGAGAGTGTGTGAGAGAGGTGTAATCCATGGTTGAGAGGATATTGTGGCTGAATCCCTGATATCATCCACCTTTCCCACTGAAAGGATTTTTAACAGAGTATTTAATTGTCCAGACAAGTATAGAAAGTTTAAAGGAAATTCTTGCATAAAGGAAAAAGGGAGAACTTTCCCTTTTTTTCTGTGTAAGCTCTTGAAGAGTTTCCCTACAGAAAACTCCAACCTGTATTGCCATTTTGGGTTCTTTTTTTTTCCCTAATCCTGGCTGCCCAGAGGAGAACAATGGGAGGGGAGTGAGTGCTGAGGGTATTTAAAGCACAATCATGGGAAATGCTCCCATCACCACAGAGCCTTTTCCTTCCCCCTGGCAAATCTATCCAGCCTCTGGATACACGAGCCTGTTCCCTAAGGGAATTGTTAACAAACTGGAAAACTCCTGTATTCCAGTGGCAGCACTGGGAGGCACAAGGAGACCTCATCCAAGCCTAGGATCCTCTTTCCTGGTGCAGTCAGGAGCTGCTGGGGGAGTTACACTGATTTCTACAGCTCAAAAGGTCAGAGATTTATTTTAAATGAATTATTTTCCCCAGCCTTCTTAAATCTAATGATCAGCTTTCCATATTTGTAGTGATTGCAGTGTTTGAGAGGCAGTAGAGTAAATTTGATTTAGGTATCAATTGCCATTTCTTAGCGAGACTCTTAAAAGGGAGGGGAGTGGTATTAATATCTCACGTGGTTGGGAGAGGAAAAGCCTGGCAGGCCCAGGGGAAGAGTCACAGCACCTGTGCTGAAGTCACCCAGATTTTTGGCAGGAATGATCTAATTGCTCATCATGAATGGAACAGAAAACAATTCTGACATAAAGCAAGAGAAGCCTGGCTCAGGAGGTGCAATCAGAGAAGATTTCAATGAGCTGGAGAAGGTAACAGAAATAGGTTGTGAGTTAAAAGAAATGTAAAAGAAAGGGGGCAGAAGATCAATACCAAAAATCAAACCAAATTAATTCTTCCTTCTTTTACTTTTGCTGTGTTTCCATCTGTTTCCATATTTCCATTTGCTGTGTTCCCTTTCCAAAGCAAGGAAGGGGCAGGACTTTAGGAGAGTCTGGTTCAGGTCAGTCTTGCTGATAAAGCAATTTGGGTTTCCCTGATCAATCTGTTCAATTAACTAAAAATGCCAAATTGAAGAAGTTGTTGGATATTTTTGCATTTTTCTGCAGTTGGCTGTAAGAGACTTCTCTCAGACCATTGGCTGAGGGTTGGGGGTGTCCAGCTTGGAGAAGAGAAGGATCTGGGAAGATTTAATTGGGGCCTTCCAAGACCTAAATGGAGCCTGGAAAAGCTGGAGAGGGACCTTAGACAAGGACCTGGAGTGCCAGGAGGTGGGGGAATGGCTTCAAACTGAAGGAGGAGAGATTTAGATGGGATCTTGGGAAGGAACTCCTCCCTCTGAGGATGAGGAGGGGCTGGGATGGAATTCCCAGAGAAGCTGGGGCTGCCCTGGATCCCGGCAGTGCCCAAGGCCAGGCTCTGGAGCAGCCTGGGATGTAGAAGGTGTCCCTGCCCATGGCAGGGGTGGGGCTGGATGAGCTATAAGGTCCTTCCATCCCAAGCCATTCCATGATTCCAACCCAAAAATAACCCAATTATGGAGCCAGCAGCATCTAGGAGCTAAGGCACCTTCACAGCTGTTGATCAGAACAAGAGTTTCAGGTATTTTATCCCTGTTTTTTCTTGCTTATCCCTTAGCTGAGAGGAACAACCAGCAGGAGCATCCCCAAGGCCTGGGAGTGGGGCACTTTGGGAATGGAACACTTTGGGAGTGGGGCACTTTTATAACCCTTATTGGCTTTGTGGCTTATCCTGAGACAACAGAACCACCAGTAAATTGTCACTTCAGGGCCAGCACTTAGTGCCAGCTCAGAGAAATGCAGGATGGCAGTGGCAGGTATTAAACACCCCAATAAATCCTGGAGGAGGATCCCAGGGTAACAATGCCTGCTTGCCAAATCTGTTTGCAGAGTGCACAAAGCAACGAGGAAAACATTGCAACAGCACAAAGCTTTTCTTACAGATCCACCACAGGCTGCTGCGTCAGCAAAGATGTTTGCTGGTGCTTTTCTTCCAGTCCCAGATTGGGATTGAGCCAGGCACTGCATCCATTGGGATTGGGATGCTGTGGCTGTAGGAGAAACCCCCAGCCAAGGGAGCCAGTTTGGAATCCATTTATTTTTCCTCATTTCCTTAAGGATGTGTGTGGGGAACAGTGATTCATCCAGGCCTTCTTCCCAGTCCCGTGGGATGTGTTTCTTTCCCATTTCCTGGAAGCACTCGGTGTTTGGGGAAGGTTGCTGGGCCGTGTGGAGCTGCTGGACACCATCCACAGCCACTATCAGGCATTTTGTGCTGGGTGGAACTCCCTGAAAATCCCAGCCCTTCAGCTTTGTAGGGAAATCACTTTTCCTATGGGGCACGCAGGGTGAGAGGCTGGCTCTGGGAAATATTCCCAGGGAAGAAAGGCCGGGAATGTGCTGACAGCAGCACTGCTCTTTCAGGTGTCAGTGCAAGAAGCTTATAAAAAGCTCTATTATTGCTTGGTGAGCAGAAAGTGCAGGAAAATGGGCTGGGAGTGTGTGGAGTAGAAGCTGAAATGATGTTGAGACAGCTCGGGCTGGAGGCAGGAATGCTCAGCAGGGAAGGAACAGGCAGCCTTAAAAGGAAGAGAACTTGAACATGTGAATTCTAGACAAGAAAATTGTACAAAGCTGATGAATTATGACCAATTTGCAGCGTGACTTTGGTAAAGTGACTTTGGAAAAGAAGGGTTTGGACTCCTGAGGATGCAGATTTGATCCCTAATCTGAATTTTGGTGGTGATGCCAAATTTCTCTCACCAAACCATCTCTCACCCCCCCAGCACTACCAGAGCAGGGCTCAGATGTGCTCCTTATCTCCAGTGCATCTGCTGGCTCTAATTCCCTGCAATAATCTGATTTTAAGGAGTTACAAATGCCCTCATCAGTTGTTTCTCCTCTTTTGGTGGGGATGGAAACTCAGAGAAGGCAAGCAAAACACCCCAGTGGTTACCAGGGCTCACACAGAGCCCCAGGGCTTCGTTCCCAAAGGAATGAGGAGTCCATTCCCCAGCAGGCTGGATGGAAATCGGATCCAGGGAATTCAGCTGGAGGTCCTGGAGCCAAGGCCTGCCCCAAAGCTTTTATTGTTGGAGTGGAACATAAGAAGTGTGAGTTCATAGTTTGCCAGCAAACTCAAGCAAGGAAACAAACACTCCAGCTGCAGGATGGGATGTTCTTACTTGGCATGGCTCTGTAAAACAGGATTTTTATCTGTTCCCTTTCCTGAGTTCAGTTTTCTCTCCCCATTTTCCACTCCCTATCGCTTTCCAGAGCCATGCCCTTGGCACTTGTTGTCAGATGTCAGATATTTGAACTTGGAGTTATATTTTCTATGAATGCTTTGTGGTTGTGAATCTCAAATTTCCAGGGGGAGGGGAAAGAAAAAAAAAGCTGTGTTTGCTTTCCAGATAAGAGGAAAAAAAAAGAAAACTTCATTTATTTTCTAATCTGCCTTCAGCTCCTGGTTACCATGCAGGGAGTGATGGAGTCCCATCCCTGGAAGTGTTTAAAAATCCTGAGGATGTGGTTTAATGCTGAGTTAACAGCTGGGCTGATGGTTCTGAAGGTCTTTTTCCGACTTTAGGGATTTGGGGAGGATTCTAAAAGGAACATGTAGTTCAAAAGGGTTCCAGCTCCTCTGAGTGTGACCAAAGCAGATTCCACAGGAGATGTCCATGGCTAGGTCAGCGTGGTGGGATTTCCTTCCCCATCCAAGGAGAAATTGGTTTATATGTGCAATTACAGTCATTTAAATATTAATATCATTGGGAATGTTGTCCCCAGTGGAAGCACGGAGGCGTAAAATCCCATGTGGCCTTCTCTGAGATCTCTGTGCTGGTGGTAAGGGGTGGATGGAATTCAGGATTTGCCTAAATGGAACAGGTAAATATAGAAATAAACCAAGTTGGGAGGGAAAGGTACTCCAAGCACAGCACAATTTCCACTAAAACAATCTGAGAACTTGCTTTATTCATTTCCTTCTTCTCAATTTTGTTCTTTTCTTCCTTTTCAAAGAACATGTGGAGCCCAGGACCAGCTCTAACTCAGGTGGTGAAAGCACAGCATCATTTTCCCTGCCTCGTGGGAAGAAGGTGAGTCCTGGAGGTCCCCTAAGAAATTACAAAATTTCCCAAGCCAAGGAAGCTGGAATGACCTTTCCTTGAAACTCTGGGCTAGGAATAATTCACATTTCCTCAGTGGGATGTGCTGGCTGTGGTGCCAGGAAAGGGGAGGGGAATATTTCAGTTACTCACCTGTAGGACTTGTATTTATTCACTTGTCATTTACAACATGAATCCACTCATTTCCTTCTCTCAGGCCATGAATGATGTTGAGAAAATTGTTTGCACTTGGAAACACAAGGTGAGGACCTCAGGGATATAAAAATGCAAAGAATTTTAATCTGTGAGTGAAACTGTGAAATCAAGTGTTGAGCAAGATGCTTCTAAAGGAAACAATATATATTCAGAATTAGATCACAGGTAATTTATTTTTTTTTCTGTGCAGAATAATTTCTCATTCACTCTTTGAAGGAAATAAAGAAGAAAATTGCATTTAATCTCCCTCTCCAGCCCCTTACTTTAACAATATGTAGGCAGAAGTTCTTGCCCTCTAATTTGAATTATCAGTTTGTGAAGTGTTTTTTTCTCCCCTCTCCAGCTTGTTTCCAGTTCTTTCCCTATAAGGAAATGATTATGCTCCCCCTTTCCCACCCTTTTCTCTTTTCCTTTAAATTAGAGCTTTTTTGTACTTTTTTCCCCATGGTATCACTTTCTTGGGTTATGAAACAAAGCCTCATACTCTGAGATAAAACTGAATATGTGGAGATGACTCAGGATTATTGGAATAATTGTGATTTTTTAATTTTTTGTTTTATTTTAAACTATCTCAACCCAGTGAGAATATTTAACATAACTATGTCAACTACAGGGATAGTTGTTAATTGAATTTCTTCAGATCTAAGGCTTGGGAGAGCTGGTGAGAAGGAATTCCACAGAGGGGAGGAATTAATTGGAAAGTGAGGGATCAGGTGTATCAGCAAAGGAATTAAAGCTCAGGGAACAATGGGACCACTGAATCAAGTTGTTTGCTTGGAAAGTTCTCCAGGTTGCAGCAGAGAGAAGGAAAGAAATCTACCCCACCTTAGCCAGGTCTTGGAAAGTCTCCAGCAAAGTTCAGCCACTCGAGGGCAGAGGAAATGCCTGAGGAGGAACTGCTGGATGTGCAGAAAACGCTCAGCCTCGGGTGGGGGAAAAGCAGGAGCCTGACAGAAGAATAAAGGAGCTGAGGGAGAGAACCCAGAGCTGAGAGGGGCAGCAGGAGGCTGGGGAGAGGAGGTGCTGCTGGATCCTTGGAGTGTCAGGGAGGAACAGGAGGGTTCTGCTGTACAGGGATGCCAAGGGGACACTGCAGCCCCGCCACGGAGTCAGTGGAGCAGCTCCCTCTCCCACCCATTTCTGTGTTTCCATCCCTCCCATTTCAGAGCGTGAGGAGCCCTGGTGACAGTGAGCTCTCCTTGACCTTCAGCCAGAGGAGGGAAGCAGAGCCCTTGTCCAGGGTGGGAACTTCCTTCATTCCCAGGGCACTGAGGCTGGGTGGCACCAACCTCCAGCATTTGATTCAGGATCAAAGCTTCCTCCCGAAACTCCGGGGTTTAGCTGTGAAATCCTTCATGGAAGGAACAGGAGAGTTCTAAGAAGTTTAAATGTTTTGAGAATGCATCTTTTCAAAGATAACTATCCAGGAAATGCTTTGCTTTGGTGGCTCTTGGGCAGCTGTCATTGTTCAGTATTTCACCAAATAACCGGGGGATTTTTAAAAAGTCAGCACTGTTAAGATCCACCAGGAATGTGTGTATCCTGAGGAAAACAGGCACAGAGGGAAAGTTGTGCATGGCACCACGTTCAAGTGTTACCTAGAAATTCAGTTATAGTCCCCAGAGCCCAAAGCTCTGAATTCCCAGAGTCACAGAATCCCAGACTGGTTTGGGTGGGAAGGAACTTTAAAGTCATCTCATACCACACCTTCCACTGGAGCAGGCTGCTCCAAGTCCTGTCCAACCTGGCCGGGAACATCCAAAAAATCCTCCTGAAAGTCCTGGCTTGGCTGAGAGGCTGCATATCATGAATGGTGCTCCTAAACTCTCCTGGGGGGTGTTTTTCACTCCATTACCTGTTGGAGAAGGAGCCTGGCACCAGCTGCCCTCAGGAAGAGCTGTGAATTTCAGGAAGGATGCAGAATTATATATTTATAATATACAAAATTATATATATATATATATATATATAATATGCAAAAATATATTTGACAGTGTAGGACAAGGAGCCACAAACCCACCCTGGTCGTGCTTGTGTTCGTGTGACTCAGCAGAGGCAGGAGCTGTTTGCTTTGGCACAGGATCCCTCCCAATCACAGGAGCTTCCTCAGGCCAGGATCTTTGCTCTCGGAGAGATTTATGGGGTAGAAAAGCTTCCTCAGCCTCCTCCCAGCTCTTTGAAGGAATCAGACTTGTCTTGGGATGGTGCATAAATAACTTCCCAATAAAAGCTCAATAACATTTGAGTGAGACAGAGAGGTTTGTAATAAGCCCTTGCTCAGCACATGGAGTGATTAAAAACTGTTTGCATGCCTGTGGTCCTGCATCCTTTGGGGAGGGAGGGGAAAAGCATGAGATTTTTCCTTCAGAAAATGGATCATGGGGTAATGATGCGGGAGTCCATTTAATCCTGTGAAATACAGCTCCTGCTTCATTGCAGTTGTGAAGCTTCTTCCCAAAAAGAGCAATAACTCGGAGGAGCTGAACCCTGAAACTCATCCTTGTTTCCTGGGAGCATTTACTGTCCTGAGTGCTCCGTGCCCCTGATTGATCCGGGCAGTGCGAGGAGGGGAGGCCACAGGCACAAGGATTTTATGGCCCCTATAAAGTCCTGTATGCAGCTTTTCCTCCATTTGCTGCTGTTAAACACAGCATTTGGGATCATAAGGCACCTTAAGTGCCCTGATTTATGGGGAGGCAGCAACTGCATCTGCAATAAACATCGTAAAGCCTGAGTTTAAGAGCAATCTGCTGTATTTATTTGGGACATAAACACTCACCTGCAATGCATGTGGGAATCAGCACAGGCTGAACTCACAGGAGCATCACAGCCACAAGCTTCAGGCACAGCAAGGTCACAGCCAAGTGAAGGTGGAAGGGATGGGGAGGAGGGCAAATATTTGGAATTGGCATATGGAAAACTGTCTTTTTCTCCTGTTAAATATTTTGGATACATGGCTGCAATTTTTTACTCTCTGATAAAGAGCCTGATGTTACACAGAACAAGATAAATACAACCCCAGGTTCGATTTAGCTTTGCTTTCCAAAGTTATCCATTATGTCTGTGGATAGAAATTGTCTCCCTGGAATTAGGAAACTCGAGGTGGCTCTGCAAGGTCAATTATCTTTGAGCTCCCCCAAGTGGCAACAAAATCTTGGAATTTGTCACTAGAACCCTCGAGTTTGTCACAGAAATCCTCGAGTTTTTATAAAACCCCTTGAGTTTGTCATGAAATCCTTGAGTTTTTATAAAACCCCTTGAGTTTTTCACTGAAATCCTTGAGTTTGTCACTGAAACCCTCAAGTTTATCATAGAAATCTTTGATTTTGTCATAGAAATCCTCAAATTTGTCACTGGAATCCTCAACTTTGTCACAGAAACCCTCGAGTTTTTTACAAAAACCCTTGAGTTTGTCTCTGAAAGTCTTGAATTTTTTACAAAAACACTAGTTTGTCACTGAGATCCTTGAGTTTGTCACTGAAACTCTCCAGTTTGTTGCACAACTGCTTTTCAAACGAGCCCTTGTCATTTAAGACCATGTTTTTCACAGCCACTGTAGTAAACAGATGCTCGGATTTCAAGGAATCGAAACCAGCTTAGAGCAGTTGAACATGATTTGTTTAATAGCACTGTTCTCTTTTGACAGGTCTCTGAAAAGACACGGATCAAGTGAAGTGAAGTGTCTTATGTCCAAGAGGGGTTTGCAGCTGATTCACAACATGATACCTGCATGTTTTGAGAAGTTGTTTTGACTTTCTTCTATGGTTCTTTATCAAATTCATGACAGAGTAGCTGGAAAGTGAACGTGCTGTTCAGCAGCTCAGGTTAAACTCAACCTTTTCCTATCTATGCCTTGAAAAGGTAAATAAATCCTTTGGCTTAAATCACAAGTGGTTTTGCCTCATTAAGACTGTAACTTTATTCAAAAATAGCATCTTTTAATCGGAAAACAATTGATTATTTGAACATAGGATTCAGGTCATTTTTGGTGGAAGAAGATAAAATTTGATGGAAGACCAGAGCTCCTCACAGTAAAAAAAGAAGCTTTTTCAAGGGTTTGTCTAATATGGCAGAAACATTTTGGAGCAAACAGCTCAAGAAAAATTACTTTGGAGAAGGGAAGACTTTGGAGAAGAGAAACCTTTCAGTGTTTGAAGGGGCTAGAGGGAAGCTGGGGAGGAAGTGTTCATCAGGAACAGGACTGCCAGGAGAAGGAGGAATGAATTGCGGCTGGCAGAGGCCAGGGATGGGTGGGATACTGGAATTGCTCATGGGAGCGTGGGCAGGGGCTGNCCCGCACCGCCTGCTCGTCCTGGCCCTCATGTGCTTCCTGGGATTCGGTGCGGGCCGGGCCCGGGGGGCGCCGCGGTGCGCGGGAGGTTGGCGTGTGGGTGGCGGGCCGGAGCCCTGAGCCGTCCCCTTCTCCCTGCAGGCAGCTACTTCTGCTACGACAACCCGGCCGCTCTGCAAACGCAGGTTCAGCGGGTGAGTCGCTGTCGGGGGGCTTTCAAAAGCAGGAAGAGCCACCTTTTCCGTGGGCATGGCTTTTCCGGGACAGGGGGGAATGGCTCCGCGCTGGCATGGATGGGATATGGGGAGGAATTCTCCCTGGGAGGGTGGGCAGGGGCTGGGATGGAATTCCCAGAGAATTTCCGGCCCTGGAAACCTGGCGGTGTCCAAGGCCATTCGGAGCAACCCGGGATNCTGGATCCCTGGCAGTGCCCAAAGCCAGGCTGGACACTGGGGCTGGGAGCACCTGGGACGGTGGGAGGTGTCCCTGCCGTGGATGAGGTCCCTTCTAACCCAAACCATGCTGTGATTCCACGATCGTGCCGTGACTTTAACACCCGAAACAGGGCCAACGGAGCGATTTTACAAGCTGCTGCATTTCCCTGGATGCTCATTGCGGGCCCCTGGCCCTCAAACTCCATCTACCCTTACAGCTCCCTTCACACTGAGGCCGTCTATCGCAGGACCCCGCTCGCCGGNCGGGTGAGTCGCTGTCGGGGGGCTTTCAAAAGCAGGAAGAGCCACCTTTTCCGTGGGCATGGCTTTTCCGGGACAGGGGGGAATGGCTCCGCGCTGGCATGGATGGGATATGGGGAGGAATTCTCCCTGGGAGGGAGGGCAGGGGCTGGGATGGAATTCCCAGAGAATTTCTGGCCCTGGAAACCTGGCGGTGTCCAAGGCCATTCGGAGCAACCCGGGATAGTGGATGGCGTCCCTGGGCTCGGAACAGAATGGACTTTCCATGCCAACCCATCTAGGAGTTGTGTGAATTCCAGAAAACGCCCTTGTTTCTGTTGGCTGTTTCCTGAATGCTCGTTCTGTGTGCCTGCGATTAGCTGAGGAGTAATGGCTGGCTTGGATTCCCTGTGCTCCGTAGGACATGAGGGTGAACACGGCGCAGTTCATGGCGCTCTATGCCTGGTATTCCTGGCCCAACGTGGTGCTGTGCTTCTTCGGAGGGTTCCTGATAGACAGAGTGTTTGGGATCCGGTGAGTGCCCTGTTCCTGCCGCTCGTGCGCGGGGAAGGACGAGCTAAAACTGCACGTCAAGTTTCGATTTGATATCGTAAAGTTTTTAAGGTTATAATAAACCTTTTTGGTATTTTTTCCCCATGTGATTTGCGGTTTTTTAAACAACATAGATGAGCGTTCTCTCCTTTATATTTATTTAAATAAATTTGTTTCAAAAATGCCACTTTATACTGTCTGCTTTCTATGGGAATTGTTGAGCTGCACAATTTATTGCACAAATCTTTTAATTGCTCCCCTTATTTCCCTTGTTGCAGGTCTAAAATAGTGTTTTGTAGGGGGGAAAAAAAGGGGATCCTGGTTATGCATGAAGTGATTTTATTTTCTTTCCAGGTTGGGCACAGTAATATTCAGCATCTTTGTTTGTGTTGGGCAGGTGAGTGCAAGGGAGGGAGGAGTGAGGGATGGTCTGGGTCTGCAATTTGTGTTTGGCTTTAGACAGCTGAGAACTGGAATGGGACCCTTGGAATGGGACTGAAATTGTGGGAAGGATCCACATTGTTTGTGTTTGATGTGAAATTGGTTGAGGATGACACAGGTCAGGTTGGAGATGATGAACAGCAGAGGGAGCAAAAAGAGCAGGAATTGCATGGGAAGTATTTCTGGGAAGGGAGAAGCATTTTTGTTCCTGTTTTCAGCCAGCTCTGCTTTGTTCCATACCTGAAATGCACAGTTATAATTCTCCTTGGCTGCAGGTGGTTTTTGCTCTGGGAGCACTGTTCAATACCTTCTGGCTGATGGAAGCGGGCAGATTCATATTTGGGTGAGTCTGGAAGAGCAGATTTATGCTCTTTGAGGTAAGGCCATCTAGAAAAGTACAAAAACTAACCCTGGAAAACTCTCCTAGAAAAGTGTTGCCACTTGGAGCCAAAATTGGTGGGTTCTGAGACCTCTGAAGCTGAGAGGAATGCAAGGTCTCCAGTCCTTGTGTAACTTAGGAGGTTTTTGGCAGGTGCTACTGAATCAAAAACTGTGAAACCACTGATTATTCTGCAATTCCATTTTTGAACCTTTGATTTCTGTCACCTTGTAGATACAAATATGCATCCAGTCTGCCCGTGCCCAGCCAGATTTCTCTGAAATTCTGCTCTTGCCAAGGAGCTTTTTGCTTTGCCTGCTGCATTTGGGATGTGTTGTTTTCCAGGATCGGGGGCGAGTCCTTGGCGGTGGCGCAGAACACGTATGCAGTGAGCTGGTTCAAGGGCAAGGAGTTAAACCTGGTCTTTGGATTGCAGCTCAGCATGGCCAGGATTGTGAGTTTGCACCTGGGGACGGAGAGACGAGCTGTGCTCCTCCTTCTGGGGCTCCTTTTGGGTGTTTTTAACCGCTGCAGGTGTTTCCCTGGAGGAGCTGGGGCGTGTTCACCAGTATGTAACTGGTGGCAGCCCTGGGATTGCAGCCATGGATCCTTCTCTGGGGGCAAAAGGAGGGGAAAAGCTGCTTTTTTTTTGTGCCTGTCAGCTGGGAATCCTGCTTGATCAAATATATTGGATTAGGCTCAGTTTATGAGCATGTGGGTTTATTCACTGCTCATAAGTGAGCGCTCTTCCAGACCTGTAGAAATTCTCAGTTTGTGATGTTATATCCTTGTTGCAGCGATGAATTTTTTCCCAGCCCAGCTGGGAATCACTTGTATCCTTTTCCCTGCTGGTATGAGTTCCCTGGGTAGCATTTTAATAACAAGCACTGGTGCCTGATGTTCCTGGTGAATCCCTGGAGCTGGGAAATGCTGGGTTCTTCACGTGCCTCTCTTGTGCCTAGGGGAGCACGGTGAACATGAATATTATGGGATGGATCTACTCCAGAGTTCAGGATCTCCTGGGCTATGCTGGCCCCAGCACCCTCGGCCTGGCTCTGCTCATAGGTCAGTGATGTTTTGGGTTGGTGTCACTTCCGTGTGTATTCCTGATTTATTAATCACTTCAAAGCATTTATTAATCACTTTAAAGCACCACAAATCTGTTTGGTGTTAGGAGGAGCAACTCCAACCCCCTTTTTTTTTTTTTGTATCATATTCTCATTTTCTCTCAGGTTACTGCAGCTTCTGATATGCTGTGGCATTGTTGGGGTTGCCAAATTCAAGTCTGTGTCTTGTGGGCATTAAATATTTCGCATTCTCTGAGCTAAGGGCAGGCTTGAAAAATTTTCTGAGGAGTGTCAAACCCTGCCTGTGGTTATCTGATTGTAAAAGTGAAATTTGAACCATTTTAGGGTGGGTTCCCTTCCCTCAGAGCCATGGGCATGGAGGTTTTGGTGTCGGGAATAAGGCCAGGTTAGTTTCTGTTCCTACAAGGTGCAGATGAGGAGCTTGGCTGTGCTGAGGGGGGGTGATGGTGATGTTTTAAATAAAATAAATTAATGTATTTGTTTGTGTGCCAGTGAAAGGCTTTCATTTTACACCTGGATCTTTGAGTTGTGCAGCTCTTGAGCCTTAAAGCAGGTGGTAAACTTGCAACAAAAACTGCATTAATTGGGCTGAAAAAGCAAATTACTGCTCGAGTTGTGAGCTGACCATGTGGTGTTGCCTTCTTCAGGTGGAGTCACGTGTCTCTTCTCCCTGAGCTGTGCTTTAATCCTGGCTTACCTGGACAGGAGAGCAGAGAAGCTGCTTTGTAAAGAGCAGGGGAAAACAGGTGAGTGCTGGGGCTGAGCTGGGACTCAGGAGCCTTCCAGCTCCTCTGCACAGGCAGCTTTGCATTTCACCTAATTCAGTGGCTGCTGCTCAGTATCTTCACAGTTCCAATCATGATTTTGGGCTCATTTTTTGCATGAAGTTTTAGTTTTAAGCAGCAGCTCAACAGCCAGATGCACTGTGACCTGCTTTATTTCTAAAAATAAAAGTTGGCACCGATTTGTGTCGTTGCCACTGGCTCTGTGTTTTCTTGGAGTTGATTTTCTTTAGCAGGGATGCAGAACCAGGGAGCTCTTCCCTGTCAGTGTCTGGTGGGTTGAGTTTTGCACGTGGGAGAACTCGAGCCAATGTAAAACAAACTAAATGTGAGATCCAGTGGAATCCCACACTGGTTTGGGATGGAAGGGACCTTCAATCCCCAAGCAGGCCGTGGCAGAGAGGTGCTTTAGGAGGGATTTGGGATCACCTGGACGTTCTCCAGTGGGTGTGAGTCCCAGATGTGTTTATCCTGACTGATCCTCTGCAGGAGAAGTGATCAAGCTGACAGATGTGAAGGATTTCTCCTTGTCCTTGTGGCTCATCTTTGTCATCTGTGTCTGTTACTACGCTGCAGTTTTCCCTTTCATTGGCCTTGGGAAGTAAGTGCCACTCACTTTTCCAGCAGTTCCCTTGGGATTAACCAAAATGCTTAAAAACTTCACATTTATCAGCTGAGCTTTGTGGGAATTACCACTCTGAGCTGTCAGAACTCAGGAGCATGAGGAATGTTTGATTTCCTGATTAAAACTGGATACAGGTTTAAAGCAGAGGGTGGGATTTGATGTCCTGTAGGATTCCTTCCATATTTACAGCTCAGTATCTCGTGATTTGGGTTAAATGTTGGTTTGGACTTTTTCTGTTTTCCCCAAAGTATGATCCTTAAATTAAAATCTATGGACTCTGATAACAAGCTCCTACATTAATTATAAATGAGAATCTGGGATTCTTATGTCAAAGCTTTATTTAATTTTTTTTTAAATGAGATTTTCGTGTCTTTGTCTAACTTAATTTTGATTTCATGTCCTTCAAGTCTGCATTTTTCTAAATAGCTTTTTTTTTTCCTTCCCTCAGGGTTTTCTTTATTGAAAAATTCCGGTTTTCCCCTCAAGAAGCCAGTGCAATTAACAGGTATATTGTGATGGATTTAATAAGGAACACTACCAGGTTTTAGGATTTTTTCTGGGGGGGTGGGCAGGAGGGAAGAGATTTGGGATCTCCTGTATTTAAGTGGAGAAATAATTCACATGACGCAAGGAATAACTGGGAAATGTTAATGTGTTTTTTATTAAAAACAGATGTTCACACTGAAAAGAAAAAGCTCTGAAGGGCTTTGTTTTAGTATTTAGTGATCATTTTCTGAGAGCTAAAAGCAGTTTAATTACAACACTAAAGGAACTCAGTTTTGGTCGTTTGAGGGTGAACTTATGATGTGGCCAAACCCCACAAGATAACACTTGCTGGGCTCTGAGTCTGTCACTTTTTCCTTGGATGCTGAGCACTTCCCTGTCTTCAAACCTTTTGGGAATTCAAAATTTTGGGGATTTTTTTTTTTTTTTTGGTGGGGGGTGGGGGAATGTAGTTTTTCCTTCTGGCCTCAGAGTTAACAGAGGACTCTGGGAGTGTTAAAGCTTGAATTTCCCTCTCCTGCAGCATCGTGTACATCATCTCAGCCCCCATGTCCCCAGTGTTTGGCCTTCTGGTGGATAAAGTGGGCAAGAACATCATCTGGGTGCTGTGTGCTGTGCTGGCCACGCTGGCCTCGCACATCATGCTGGCCTTCACCTTCTGGAACCCCTGGATAGCCATGGTAACCTCATCTGCCTGGACAGAAACAAACGGCAGATGTTTGTCTCTCCAATGTCAGATGAATTATTCCGTGTGTTGGGAGGGGGGAAAGGTTCCTCTCTCATTACTAAATTCCTGTGCCAGGTGCTCACTTTCCTCCTCAACATTGTTCTTTGAGTTTCTTTCTGAAGCTCATTGCTATTACTCATAACTGCTCACTTTTCTCCTAAAAATTGTTCTTTTAGGTTATTTCTGAAGCTTATTGCTATTATTCAAAGAGCTCACTTTTTCCCTAAAAATTGTTCTTTGAATTTAGTTCTGAAGTTTATTACTATTACTCAAACTGCTGACTTTTCTCCTAAAAATTGTTCTTTTAGGTTATTTCTGAAGCCTATTGCTATTAGTCAAACTGCCTCTGCTGTGCTGGCTTCAACCTCATTAAAAATCTGCATAATTGAGGGCAGATGTCCCGAAATATTTGTCTGGAGCTGAGGATTATGCTGCTCATCAGTGGGGCAGGGATTAAAAGCTTTGTTTTTCAAGTATTCTTCTAGTGAGGTGCAGCTCTGGGTGTTCAGTCGGGCTCTTTAATTTAAATTAACAGTCCATTTGGGGGGGTTGTTCCTGGGAGCATTCTAAGTGTGGATATTATTTAGAACTGTTTCTTGAGCCCCTTTTACAGGACAAAGGGAAGGGCAGCAGATTCACTTACGGGAGCTGTGCCTCCGAGGTGGCTGTGCTGTGACCCTGTGCTTGTCCCTGTGTCCCCAGTGCCTGCTGGGCGTGGCCTATTCCCTGCTGGCCTGTGCCCTCTGGCCCATGGTGGCCTTCGTTGTCCCCGAGCACCAGCTGGGAACTGCCTATGGCTTGTGAGTACTTGCATGGATTTGGGCAGGGGAGCTGGGCTGGGGCCAGCACACGGGGAATGGCTCCCACTGCCAGGGCAGGGCTGCTGGGGTTGGGGGAAGGGATTCCATTGAAGGGAGCCTGAAAGAGCTGGAGAGGGACCTTGGACAAGGACCTGGAGTGCCAGGACAAGGAGAATGGTTCAAACTAAAGGAGGAGAGATTTAGTTGGGACATTGGGAAGGAATTCCTCCCTCTGAGGATGGGCAGGAGCTGGGATGGAATTCCCAGAGCAGCTGTGGCTGTCCCTGGATCCCTGGCAGTGCCCAAGGCCAGGTTGGAGCAGCCTGGGGCAGTGGGAGGGGTCCCTGCCATGGCACTGGGTGAGCTTTGGGGTCCTTGCATCCCAAACCATTCCCTGATTCCTGGCACTCCTGAACCACTGAACCTGAGCAGATTCAAGCCATTCCTGGCTCCCAGCTCCTCCAGGTTTGGAGCAGGAATTCCTGGCTGCTTTGGGGATGTGGCTTTGGGACAGAGCCTGAGGCTGGGAGGGCTCAGCAACTGCTGCAAAACAGAGCCCTGACTTTCCCATGTCCCAACAAATGGGGAAGTGCATTTCTCATTAGCTCCAGTGCCACTGAGGAGCTTTCCCTGAGAAAATCAAAATCCATTTTCCTAAGAAAAGGAATCAGTGATGTTCCTGCTCTGTCCCAGCATGCAGTCCATCCAGAACCTGGGCCTGGCAGTGATTGCCATAGCAGCTGGCATGATCCTGGACACCAGGGGATACCTGTTCCTGGAGGTCTTCTTCAGTGCCTGTGTTTGCTGTGAGTGTGGGAATGGGTTCAGGAAGCTTCATTGGGCTTTTTGGCTTCATATTTCATGGAAAAGAGAAATAATTCCTCTTCTAGAGGTGCAGCTGGGGCAATGTTGGGATGAGCTCACGGCCAGTGAAGTGCCTGGGGTTTTCTTGAAGTGTGAAGAGTTGCAGTGTTTTAAAAATGGGGTGAAAGTAGACAAATAATGATTTTAAAGTGTAAATTATAAGTTTAAAGTTAAAAGTCTTTCTGAATTACCACATGCTGTGAGCACAGGAGATTTACAAAAGCAGAAAACTTCTCTGAGTTACAGCTACCATGAAAATCTTGGTTGTGGGTTAGACCTGTTCATTTATTGTCAGCTAAAACTGTCCCTTTCCTTTTGCAGTGTCACTGATAGCTGTGGTCATGCTGTACTTTGTGAATCACCTGACAGGTGAGGCTCTGCAGCTTCTCTTTACCTCAATCTCCACTTCTGTAAAATCATTCTTCTGATTTCTCAGTGCTCTGAGAACTCCTGTGGGGAATTTTGATATCAAAGCCACAAAAATCCCAGTTGTAAAGGTCTCAGAGTGCACATTGCTGCTGTTACAGGTGGTGATCTCAACTGGTCGGCAAGGAAAAGGGCAAAACTGCAAAAAGCAGCTGCTTCTGAGTAAGTACAGAGCCAGGAAATGTCAGTGTCCTTGGGAAGGGTTTGTCCTGAAGGGATTGAGATCATTTCTCCAGTCTGATTTATATTGGATTTATTTTCTTACCAGTCTGTTTTAGGATTTCATGTCCCTGCCTCCTGTGAATCAATATTTGAGGTAGCATTATCCAGCTGTCCTTTCCTGGCTCCTTTCCTCTCTGTTTTCCTTTATTTCAGTGGCCTCACAGCTGAAGCGTGGGAGCAAACGTGGTGTTTGAGCCTAACCCACAGTGCTGATGGGGTTAGGGTGCCCCAGCCCAGTGTTTGTCACCCCTGTGTGACAGCTCCAGGTTTCTGTGGGATGAGGGTGGCCCAGCCCAGGGTTTGCAGTAATTGTTGTCCCCCTGTTTCTTTCAGAAAGGAGAGTTGAGTAGCAAAGCCCATCCCGAGGTGGGAGCCCTTCAGCACCTCCCAGCTGCAAGAAGGAGAGTTTAGGTTGCTCTGTAGTTCTCTGGAAGATCCATTCACCCCTGGCCTTTCCAACACTGCCTCAGCTCCTGCTTGGTTTTAACAATGCCAAAATTCCTTTTTTTTTTTTTTGGTGGGGTGAGGGCCTGGCTGAGCTCTGCCACCCCACAGACACCTGGAGCTCAAACCTGCTGTGCTCACAGGGTGCGACTTTCTGATCAAAAAGTTGGTTTTTTTTTCTCACCCAGAGCTCCCAACAGCTCACTGCTGCTGCTTCTGTTACTGTCTTAATGCAAAAAAACACTTTAAAAATGTAATTACAGCTTTGGGTTTGTTTCCTTTCAGCACAATGGAGAAAGAGCCACAGATGCTCACAAGGACTTTTTTTTTTTTGTAGGAGATTTCTGAGACTGCTGAGCGGTCTTTTATTGCCTTCTCGATTCTCTTTGTATTGTAATGTTTATTTTAAGGGATGAAAGTTTGTTTAATAGTTATAAAAGCTGTTACAGAAGCTCCCTGAGCACATTGTAATCTGGGAAAAACCAAAAGGTTTCTCTTTCTACTGAAATCTTGGAATGAAATAAAAGGAACCTGCAGAAATCAGCTTCTCTCTTTCTTTACACTGAATTATTGATCCCTGCACATCTCAGGGTCGTTCACCTGATACCCCAGAACATTTCCTAGGCATTAAAATAACAATATTAAAATATTAACTAATACTCCCTTAGCAATAATTCCCTGCTTGGCAGGTTTTCCCTCAGGGCAAACATCTTTTGCCACTTTTCTTTTGCAGAGCAGAAGAGCAGGAGAGGCTCAGACGGCAGAACGAAGATGATTTGGCAAAATTGCTGCCAAAAGCTGATGCCTTTAGTTTAAGGAATAAATACCTGTCCAAACTTGGAGCTCAGGTATCATTAACAGGGGGTCATAGACAATTAAAAAGCAGAATAATCAGGGGTTGATTTAAAGAATTTGGCTGTTTTTAACAGCCAGCAACTCTACCTCCGAGTGAAATTCCTGGGATTTGGTCTCAGAAAGAAATCTCCCAATAATTAAGAATCTAATGCAGGAAAGGAATCAAAGGCTGGCCCATCTCAGAAGTTGAGGAATGTCTTAATTTTATTTTTTGCAGCTCCCAGCTCATTACTCCTCCTGTTTCTCAACCCTGGCCCACAGAAGTGTGTTGAAATAGCAGCTTGGCCCTGTGGAGAAGCAGGAATACAATGAATTTCCTGGGACACAGAGCCCAGCACCAGCAGATGCTTCGTGCTTTGCTGCAAGCCTAGATCCTAGATTTAAAATATTCCCTAAAACTCCTCCCTCCTGGGCAATTCAGAGATCCTGAAGGGGAATTGTGGCTCTGGTGGAACCTCTGAGTACCTGCTCCAGCCTCCTGTCTCAAATACTCCGTGAGTAGCTGAGTCAGGGGCCAGGATTTGATCTCTGGGTGTGAAATGGGAAAATTCAGTAATTAAATTGCTGGGATGAACCTGGATGGAAGTGGGGCTTTTGCAGCCTCTCCTCTTGGACACCTGCACTGCTCTGTTGCATTTCTCTGGGAGAAAAAGGTGAGGAAAAGCTCCCAAGTGAATATTGCAGAGGAATCTCCATTTCCAGAAGTACAAAAAGTGCTCACCCTGGAATTCATCCCAGGTCAGGAACAGCAATAACCTCTCCAAGCCTGAATAATGTGAAAACTGATTTACTTTTAAGAATTAGTGACTAAAAACTATAGAAATAGTTAAAGCAAGAACTGAATTTTGCTTCCAGAGGGAAAAGCCTTGAATTCTATGGTGGAACTCATAATTTTCCCATCATTTCAGTGGGAGGCTCCTTGCTGAACAGGGAGTTCCCAGAGCTCCTGCAGCTTTGGTTTAATTACTCCTCGAGGTAATTGGATAAATTGTCCCTGAACTGAGCTGGTCTTGCTTTAAAAGACAAGGGCAGGAGGTTTGTGGAGTCCCAGGAATTGGGGAATGTTCCTGGGATGGCTCCAGGGAGTCCTCGTGTGCCACAAAAAAGCTCAGGAGCCTTTGACGTGTTTGGCTGCAGAGAGAGGAGTCTGTTAGGATAAAAATGTTATGTTTGATGTAGAATATTCTTAATACTTTTAATTTAAGCAGAACTCACAGTCTTAAGGTTGGTTTTAAAAGAGACTTTGCAGTGGAGATTTCTTTGATGTCCCTGGAAAACTCATCTTCCCGAAGGACCTTTTGGGTGAAAGTTGTGGATTCTGAAGAACAATGTGGGAAACCAAAAGCAGCAGCTTGGGAGCTTCTGTCCCCCTGAGCTGTGGTGGTTTTGACTGGTCCTTTCTGGGCTCCTCAGAACCAGCACTGGGCACTTGGTTGGGTGGTTTCCTTGTGGACTTGTGACTTTGGAGTGTTTTGAAATAAAACCTTGTGTTGGACACTGGCACCTCTGGCTTTTGGTTGTTGAGGATTCTGTTGTTGCCTTTGGGGGTTGTTGAGGCAATTTTTTCCCTGAGTAGGGTGGAGAGTTTGGGGGAAGTTTCTCTTTGAGGACCTAAAGGCAGAGCAGCCCTCACTGCTAGGTTGATGATTTTTTCCTGGGGAGGAAATTCAAATTTCATTTATTTTTTGATTTCAAATTTGAATTTCATTCAAAATTCAATGAAATTGAATTTTGCTCTTCTGCTTCTCTTGAGCTCTGACACGTTTTGGTTGGAGAAGCTCCTCTGCTGTTCCCTCTAGGCTGGCATTTCATGTGTGATCCAGCCCTGCAGTTCCTGTTCTCCTTAGCTTTGGTTTCAGCTGCTGAATTCTCTGCAGCCTTCAGGATCCTGCTCCAGTCCTGGGGGGGACTTCTGCTAAAATTCCAGTCTGCAAAAATTCCTCGGTGAGCTGCAACCCCTCTGGCTGAGTGTGGGAAGTGGCTTTAACCCTCACTGGCTGGTGATGGAAACATTTATTGAAAACATCTCAAAATGAGGAATTTATTGGGCCAATTTCCTCAGGATCTGCTCTGTACCCCTCCGTCCACCTCCTCAGGTGGCTGAGGAGCCCTTTGGAAGGTGGGGCAGGGATGAGATGGGGAGCAGGTGGGAAGGGAGCTTTATCCCAAGAAATCCTCTCTTTTCCAGGGGTCTCTCACTAGAGGTCAGCACTGCCGCGCTGCTGGCTCGGCAGTGTCCGACAGCCGGGATCCAAACCTCCCGAGGCTGCAGCTGCTGGCGTTGCTCTGGTGCCTGATTTACCCGGCTCGGTCCTGGCACGGGGTGTCCATCCCCGGCAGCGTCCCGGGCCAGGCTGGACGGGCTTGCAGCACCCTGGGGTGGGGGAAGGTGTCCCTGCCCGTGGCAGGGTGGGTTTTAAGGTCCTGCCAGCCCAAACCAATCTGTGATTCCATAGAATGGAGTCCAATCTCTGGAAAAAAGCGCCTCGATCCCTCCCTTCTCTTCGACTGAATTTATTTCCAAGGTGGGTAAAGTCTTGTTAGGTTTTGCCAGGGGAAGTTCAGGGCGGACACCAGGAGGAATTTCCCCATGGAAACGGTGCTCAGGCCTTGGCAGGGGCTGCCCAGGGAGGTTTGGGGTGCCCACCCTGGAGGTGTCCAAGGAATTCCTGGAGGTGGCACTCGGTGCTCTGGGCTGCTGACAAGGTGGAGATCGGGCACAGCTTGGACTCGATGCTCTGGAAGGGCTTTTCCAGCCTCAGTGCTCCTGGGATTCTGTGGTTATTCCATGAGTTACTGAGTGGGCCTGGGGAGCTTTTGGTGAATAAGCTTTGTCTGATCCAGCTGCATCTGACCTTTGGAAGAAAACTTCCTCATCCCTTTGGGATTTGGGGCTGGAATCTCTCTGTTCTTCAAGCCAAAGGTGGAGCCTCCCCAGAATAGAGGGAAGGAAAAAATTCCTGCTTGGTTTTCCCAACCAAGCTGCTCTTCCTTGGATTTTGATTTTGCAGCTGTGGTTCTGTAAACACGGGGCTGCTCCTCAAATGATCCCAATCAACGTTAGCCCTTAATTAATGGAGCCGTTGATGTTTCCAAAGCTCTGTGGGTGGGCACAGCTGGAAGTGAGCCCCGGTGGAGCTGGCACATCCCACATTCCTGGTGGAGCTGGAATGGGGATGGAGCAGCCTCCAGGCAGCTGGGGGGTAAAATGCTAATTCAGAGCTGGGGCAAACCCAGAGGGACATCTCAGGTGTCCCCTAAATCCTGATGGAAATTTCCTTCAACTCCAGACCTAAGGACTTTGTTAAAATCTGACTTTATTCCCAGAATGTCTGTTGGTGAGTATTACATGGATTTCTGGTATTATTTTATATTTTTAGATACGTATTTTGGGGTTTATTTTCCAGTGTAGTACTAGGAACAAAACAGCTTTGATTTCTTGGATCAGAGGAGGTTTTTGGGGTGCCCCTCGTTGCCCATCCTGCATTCCAGACCCCCCATGAAGATGAAAGCCAGAGCAAACCTTGACTTTCCAATCTATCAGAAAAAGCATTGCTTAGAAGAGCTCTCTCAAGGAAATTTCCCAGGTTTTTACATTAAACAAATCTCTCCCAGCAGTTTGTAGTGAGTCTGGAGGTGACAGCCCAGCTCCCGAAACGTGTCAGGAATGATGGACACACGCAGGGAGAGCTGGAGGGGAGAGGGGGCATTGCCAGGCTCCACAGACACCCAGCAGCTGCCATTTGCATGGATTGATTTCCCTGCCAGGGGATTCTGACACGGATACAGTGATATATTGTGGGTTGCCTATAATGTCAATATTATTTTAGAGCTGACTCCAGGAAAAATCTCTCACTGGTACTGCTGGAATTTGGAATTCCAGGCTTTGTTCTGCTGCAGGGAAAGGAAATCCAGGCCTTTCCTTTTGTAATGGCTCTTGAAATGAGGGACTGAGAGCAGAGGTGAGCTGGCTCGGGGCATTCAGCGTCCTGGAATTGTTCTGGGATTTTCAGGTCAGTAGGAGGCTGCAGAGGGAGCACATCCTGTGGTTTGGGGTGTCCTGAACTTGCAGCCCTTGTGTTGGACCAGGGATAGATGGGATGGTGGGAAGGAATCCTCCCTGGGAGGGTGGGGAGGGGCTGGGATGGATTTCCCCAAGGATGCCCCAGGATCCCTGGCAGTGTCCAGGACCTGGCTGGACATGGGGGTTGGAGCACCTGGGCAATGGAAGGTGTCCCTGCCATGGCAGGGGTGGGATGGATGGGATTTCAGGTCCCTCCAAACCATTCCAGGATTATGGCACTTCCATAATCCCCCCTCCATCCATTTTTGTGATATTTCTGTTCCCATTAATCATTTTAAAGGTGTCAGATGTAGAGCACAATCCACAGACTCAATTTTTTTCCCTTTGCATGGAATATTTTCCCCCTTCTCCTTTCCTCCTGCATTTCCTGCTCTCCCTTTGCCCAGGCCGCTGCTCTGAAGGGTTTGTTCATGAGCTTAACCCAATTACTGCCCTCAGGAACAAAGCCTGATTACCCTGCACATCCTTTTGATATCCATCACTGCAATATTGCCTAACAGAGTTAGCAGTTGGCCTCCCAATGAACCAAAAGGATTCAGGAGCTCATTCCAGCCAGGAACACATCCCTGCCTCCCCAGCCCTGCCAGGAATGTTTCACATCCTCAGTGTGCTTTTCTGGGGGGTTAGTCTGCATTTCTCTGTCTGGAGGTAGAGCACACAGTTTGGATTTAATGCAGCACTTCCAGAATTCTGCTGTGATCCCCGTCCGATCTTTTTCACGGACACGCCGGAGACTTCCCTGGGGAAGTTCCCTCTGAGGAACCGCAGGAATCAGGAACTCAGATGCATTCCTGCAGGAGCTGCAGGACTAAAAGGCAGGAATTTAGGTGCCTCCATCTATTTTCCTGGCTGGGAACAAAGCTGGTTTTTCAGGGAAGCAAAACTCCTTGGATCCAGGGACGGGTGTGGATGGAGCCTTGTCCCATCCATCCCCGTCAGTCCCTGCGCTGGCTCAGGCACTCCCCAGGATCCCAGGGCTTGGAAGAGTTTTGTAGAGTCATGGAATTACAGGATTGTTAAAGTTGGAAAATATCTTTAAAGTCATCAAGTCCAACTCTCAGCTCAGCAGTTCCATGGTTTCCCACTAAATCCCACCCTCAAATGCCACTTCCATGGCTTTTGAACAGTTCCAGGGATGGGGACTCCACTGAACTTTCCATTTGCTCAGAATCTCTGGAATTCATGTGGATGTTGGTTTAAAACCATGACATCAAGTTCATTTCAGCCTTTCCTGACAGGGAAATACTCCTCACTCCTCTATTTCCCAGGCTCCCCAGGGAATGGGCATGGTCCCATGGCTTCCAGAGCTTCAGGAGTATTTGGACAACGTTTTCAGGCCCAGGGTGGGAATGTTGGGATGTCCTGTGCAGGGTCTGGAGCTGGACTTTGATGATCCCTGTGGGTCCCTTCCAGCTCAGGATATTCCAGGATTCATTTGTCTTTTCAGGGAAACAGAAGTGGTGAGTAAAGACAAAAGGAGTTTTTTTCCCCTCCACATCATCTTTCTCTTTAGTGAATTCTTGAAAAATAAAATGTGGGTTTAGGTTTCCTTCTGTGCAGCAGAAACCCAGAAAATCCCATTAAAAACTGGGACCAGCAGATTCCCATGTCCCAGCTGCTGCCTCTGCCTGTCTCTGGCAGGAACGTGGGGAGAGAACTGGGGCAGGCTTTCAGTTCTCCACCTTGGATAATCACCCCTAATTCTGATCCATCTTCAGGGGAAAATGATCTTCCCAGGAGAGCCCTGCAGAAAGGGATCTGATGCTCCAGTGGTTGCAGAGTCCAGCTCTGAGCCAGGGTGATATCCAGAGGAAAATCATTATTCCTGCGACTCCTTTAACAGCTCCTTGGCTTGGGGATGAATTAATGGCAGCTCGGCATCATTAGGTATTAATGGGCTCCCTCTGATTTATTTTTCCTGGCAGCCTCCCCTGCTCCATGCATCATTCCCAAGCATCCCATTTCCCTGCCTGAGCGAGGACCTGGAGCCAGCTGCAGCCCAAAGGGATCTGCCAGCATTTTTAAGGGTGAGTTATGGAATGTCACACGGAATGCTGGGCCGCACTCCACAACCTCCTGGTGACATCTGTGTTGTCCCCGAGCAGCTCCTGCTCCCCAGCTGCTGTTCCCCAGCCCCCTGGGGGTGTTTTTGTCATCACAAACCTCTTCCAGAGCTCCAGGAGCGCTTAAATAAAAAATGGATCCCAGGGAATTGTGCTGTGGGATGTTAAAGTCAGTATTTATTTGCGAGAGTCGCTTTGGGGGGGCCTAATTGGAGCAGGTTTTCTGCTCAGGCTGCAGAATGGAGCAATAAAAATCAGAGATTGATGGTTATGAGCAGATTAAATGGGGATCAAAGTTGTAAATTACAGCCCTGCCCGAGCTGGGATTGGCCACCAGAGATCCTGCTAAGTGCCAGTGGTGTTTAATGAGCTCGTTTATTTGCAGGCCTCCAACTGTATCAGCTTTGGGAGTTTATTGAAAGTGTGTTTAAAACAACAAGGGGCTGGGTGTCAGGAATATTGGATGTGGGCTGTGCTGGCTGGGTCAAATAGCCCAGAGGGAAAAGCAGGAGTTGAAAGCAGAGATTTGGATTTCCAGGGAAGTCTGAGGGCTTGGGGAGCACAAGGGATTTCATCCCATGGTTCTACACCGCTGGAATTTTGTTTCCTTCTGGGTTTTGGTCATTACAAGGCCTCAACGTGCCAGGTGTCAGAAATACTGGGTAGGTTTGTGTTTGCTGGGTCAAATATCCCAGAGGAGCTGAAAGCAGAGATTTTGATTTCCAAGGGTAGTCTGAGAGCGTGAGGAGCATGAGGGGTTCTGTCCCTTGGTTCTGCGCTGCTGGAATTTTGGTTTCTCCTGGTTTTGGGGCATTTCACTGTAAACACGAGGCCTTAATCTGCCAGGTGTCAAAAATATTGGATATGAGTTGTGGTCAAATATTCCAGAAGGAAAAAGCAGGAGTTGAAAGCAGAGATTTGGATTTCCAGGGAAATCTGAGGGCTTGAGGGATTCTATCCTGTGGTTCTCCACTGCTGGAATTTTGGTTTATCCAAAAATTTCACCAAAACCACGGGGACTCAACGTGCAGCAAGAGCAGCTGTCCCTGGAATGCTGGGCTATGCTGAATAACCTGGTTATCCAAGGCAATGAAGCGTTCCCATTCCCAAGGGGCATGGAGGGACCTCAGCAGTACAGTCAGAGCTTGGAAAAGCTCCTGGAGCCTTTGCTCAGATAAAGTTTAATGGTTGATTTTTCTCTGTTGGGAGACTGCCCCTGGTGACTCCAGAGTTTCCTCCTCTGCTTGTGGAAGGAGAAGAAATGGAGAGTTCTGTAAGTAGCAGAAAAGTGGGAATATCCTGATATTATTTGCTTATAGCTGGTAGGGCATGGCCTGAAATTCAAAACACAATATTCACGAATTCAACTCCAAATTCAATAGATATTTGATGAAAGCAGCCCTGAGATAATTTTGTTAGATTGTTCCTAAGCTCCAGAGCTGAAAACTCACAGAGAAAAGCTGGAATTTAGGCTGCTCTTAGAGGAGACTAAATTCTATTTCCTGACTTGGCTGAGGGAGATTTATAATTGGGGTAAAATCTGAGCTCTGAATTAATCTCAGTGCAGGCTTGTGGCATCAAAAGCTCCCCATTGTCTCCCTGTCCCCGGGCCATCCTTTGTTAGAGAATCATTTGTTTTACTCCAAAGAGCCCCTTTTTTCTTGCTCTATTAAAAAGTTGCTCTTTTTTTCCTCGTGGCTGCATTTCCTCCTGGGAGTTCCTGATTAAACACTCCAGCTCCAAAGCGTTTGCACGGGGCAGGCGTTTGGGGGGGGGAGAATCCGTGGGGATGCTGGGGGTTCAAAGCAGCCTCTGCTTCCTTCCTCCTGCATCAGCACTTTGGATACTCTTCCCTGGCTCTGGGATAAGCGAGGGGCCCTTTCAAAGGCAAAAAAAAAGTTATTTAAATTGGTATTTTAAAAAATGATATTATTGGTCTGAGAGCTGTTAAGGTGATAATTTTGAGGTGATATTTTTGAGGTGATATTTTTGAAGTGATATTATCATTTAAAGTGGTATTATCATTTAAAGTGGTGTTATTTAAAGTAGCTGTTGATGGATTCCCAGCCCCTCATGCAGCTGTGGTTGCCCTCATTTTATTGGGGTGGGAAGGAGGTGCCCAGAGCCCACCTGGGCTGTGGGAAGACCCCAATTCTGCCCCTGGCTTTGGCACTGTTGGATAATGGGATCATGCAATGGTTCAGGTTGGAAAAACCCTCCAAGGTCACTGTGTCCAACCAAGGCCACCAGTGCCCCCTGTCCCCAAGTGCCACCTCCACATGGCTTTAAATCCCTCTCTTTCCCAGCTCCTTGAACCCTCCTGCTTTTATTGCAACTTTACCTCATGAGCCCTGGTGGAAAACTGAAATTTCAGCCCCGCCTGGCTCTGCTTGAGCCCCTGAGGGCATAAATTAAACTGAATAATGGCAGCTGCAGCTTTTAACAAAAAGGCGAGATTTTCCCAAAGAAATGAGGTGAGGTCTTTGACACGGGGTGGAGCTGGAGGGTTTTTCTGTGTTTCCATGTAAGGGCCACTCCCGGAGAACCTGAGGAGGAGCCGTTTCACCTTCCCAAGCCCCATCCGGCCTGACCTTGGACAATTCCGGGGATTTTTGGAAACTGAGGCAGGAGGATGTCCAGGGGCAGGAATTCTGGCCTTGCCCAGAGAAGCTGTGGCTGCCAAATCCCTGGAATTGTTCAAGGTCAGGCTCGATGGGGCTTGGGATGGAGAAGGGTCCCTGCAGGGGGATGGAATGGGATGGGCTCTGAGACCCCAAACCATTCCATGATTCCTCTCTGCTGAAAAAAAAAAAAAAAAAAGGAATTAATGTGGACTGAAGCCTGGGCTGGAGGTTGTTCCCTCTGGAGAAGGGAATGCTGCTCCAGCAGCAGCAGCAGCTTCCTGGGAGCACTGCAAAAGCAACCCCCACCTCACATCCGAGGGAAATAAAGCACCGGAATGATCCCAATAAATTACAATAATTGTGCCTGGCAGCATGTGGTAATTTAAAATAGATTAATCTAACAAGCCTTAAAGAGGAATAAATAATAAACATCCCCATGCAGTGGGAATCCTGCTCTCCTTCGTTCTGCCTGGATATTAATTACTGCTCCTAAACCTCTGCAAAAATCAATCCGGGAGGAGAAGGAAGAGGAATTAACCACAAGAACTGGGCCAGATGAACATTCCCAGCATCCAGGAGAAGTGGGAATGTGCTGCCTCCATCCCTGGCTGTCTGGGATGCTGGAAGCAGGTTCAGGATGGTAGCAGTTGGATTTTGTGTCCCTGCTTTCCTGGCAGGGCTGGAGCTGGGATTTTCCATGGGAAAGGCCAGAGCCACAGGTGGGGCTGAGAGCCAGGAGACTCCTGACAAAAGCAGGGTTAAATCCCAGAGGAAAACTTCCCCAGCTGGAAAACGAGGGCACAGCGTTCTCCAAGTGTGGATGTGGATTTTTATTTTTTACTGTGCCTCCATTTCTGGGACTGGATCTGCCCCAGGCAGGGCTGGGATGTGCTCTGATCCCTGCTGATCCCGGGACATGAAGCCATGCTGGGGCCCTCCCCATTCCCGCTATTCTGGCAGGGATGATTCGGGGCAGGTGTGCAGCCTGGTTCCTGGCGTGTTGGACCCTCACCCGCCGGGGGCGAGCCCCGCTGCTCCCTCTCTTGGGGTCCTGCCCTTGCCTTGAGATTCCCGGCCCCTGGAATCGTTTGATGGGCAGGTCAGGATCGCGTTTGGGAGCTTGGCTTCCTCTCCCGGGCTCTGCTCTGCCGCTGGGTCCGCAGAGCGATCTCCATAGCGACGGGAATGCCGCGCCTCAGGCTGGCTTTTATCCCGTGCAAACCCCGGGCCTGCCCGCTGCTGGTCTCTGCCCCCGGCAGCTTCTCCCGCCTGGAAATCGGGGTGGGATGGGATGGGAGAGGATGGGAGCTG
>VWZN01009241.1:40587-55196 GCA_013396955.1 Regulus satrapa | reverse complement strand
AAAAAAAGAGGAGCACCTCATTAAAATGTAATTATAAAGTACTGAAGAGACCACCAAAATGTCCTTTGATACAGGAATTAATCTGTTATTTAGCATTTATTCTGTCCCAGAAATGCAGTACCAAAGGAGAGCAGCATCTTATTTAAATTAAATTATAAAGTAGTTTAGAAGCCAACCAAATGTCATCTGATACAGGAATTACTTGTTGTTTTGTTTCTTTTTTAATAAATATTTCAAATTTTTAAAATTTATTATTTTATCATCAGAATTATTTTATTGTTATAAAAGCCTGTTATTTAACAGTGCTTTTGTGCACTGGTGGCACTTGCCCAGCACCAGCCTCACTTTAATGCAGCCCATCCCCAACTGGCTCTGAGCAGAATAAAATGTCTGTTTTAAAAGAAACCTTCCATTTAAATCCTGGCAATATTTGGTACAACCACAGGTTACCTCTGGTTTGATGTCTGTGGTCTACAAAATTAAAAACCAAATAATTCCTTATCAATTCCAAATCATTCATTGTCACGGGATTTTTGTCCTGTGTGCTTGGCTTTGGAGGGATTTTTGGTGTCAAAATGGCTTTTATCAAACCCCTGCAAGTGCTGATTCCACCTCTAGTTTGGCCTCGATAGTCCAGGCTTGGCACAGAACATTTCTCCTGCCACTTTTGAGTTCTGATCTCAGCAGGAACCAGGAAAAGCCCGAGTCCATGAGCCCAACTGCTGCACTCTAAGGGAAAATCAGATTCACCACAAATTACCATTTCATCGATTTCAATTTCTATTTCTGTACAAAATATTATTATGCAAGCTTAAAAGGAATTTTCAGAACACGTGGCCTATTTCTGACATCTGTTTTACGGCAGGGTGGAACACATCTGAGGTGTGTTTATTTCTCTCCCCTGAGTAGAAGAGTGTACATGCGTACGTGGCAGACAGAAATCGCTCAGGTAATCCCTTCTCCTTTGCTGGGCTGCTGGAAAAGGAGATCTCAGGATGGAAATAACAACAAATATCATCAAAAATCAGCCAGGACTGCAGCAAGCAGCACAGCTGGCACGGGGCAGGGACAGATTCCTCCCTGGGAATGGCAGAGCTGGTGGAACATCAGGAATTCCCTGGGTAAGGAATTCCCTGGGTAAGGAATTACCTGGGTAAGGTGCCCATGGTCCATTTCCAGCAGGGTTTGGAGCCTGGGATGGCTCTGGGGACGAGGACTGGGAGGAGCAGAGCTGGGAGCAGCTCCAGGGGCCAAACTGGAGCCTCCTGCCTGCCCAGAACTTCCTTTCTGGGGAGGCTGGGAAGGCAAAAATCAGCATTTTCGAATAAACAGGGGGCTGGGGCTTGCACAGGGCCACACTGCTGCTGAGTATCCCAGAGGGATGGAAAATCCTCAGCTGGAAGGGACCCACAGGGATCAAATTCTGCCACTGGAAGTGCTCCAGGAATGCAGGAAAATCCCCCCTGCTCCTTATTTTTGGGGATTTCCCTGCCCTGGATCCCATGTGGGCAGCAGAGCTCCTGTCCCAGGGTGTTTTTTGGAGGAATTCTCCCAGATGCCACCCAGGCTCATCCACCTGTGATAATTCCCAATCTTCCTTTGTCTAGGCTGATGCAATCTCTGGAATGTTATAAATCTGGAGAGATCATTTATTTTATTCCCCAGGCACCACTCACGACTAATTAAACCCCATAATTAACTGGAGCTAGCCCATGAGGAACAGCAGGAACCTGGACAATGGGAAGAGCATTTCCCACTGGATTTGTATCCTGAGGGCCAAACAGCAGTTAAAAAAAGAGGTTTGGGGTTTTTTTTACTATGTGCTCTCCAATATAAAGATTTCATCTTTAAGTACAATTATTAATTTTTCTAGATGAATTCTGGCTCAAAATTCTGTTGGTTTTCCTAAAGCATCAGAGTCAACGGATACACTCAATTTTTCCAGGGATTTTTCTCTCAACAGCACCAAAACCCCCAAATATTTTATGAATGAACCACGGACACTCACCCCAGATAATCCCTCATGTTCCCTCACAAATCTTTGGAGTTTCAGCTCCTGTAATCACTCTGCTCCCAGAGGAAAAGGCTGGAAAGGGCATTTTGAACAGCTTCAGTCATGTCCACGGGAAGCAGGATGGGATTTGGAGGGTTTTCCATTCATTCCTCCTTCAGACTGATGGATGCAATGCCTGGATTTGATTTAAGCTCTGTGGGAGTCAGAATTGGGTTTTAAGGGAGCAAGGGCAGCTCCCTGGAAAGAAAAACGGATTTTCCAGGAGTTCCATTCGTCTTGCACAGCACAAGGACACTCAAAATAAACATTTTGGAGAGATTCAAGGACCTCAAATCCATAATTCACTGCAAGAGCTCTTGGTTCTTGCTCTGGGAGGCCTCTGGAATGGAAAAAAAAATCAGCACTGGGAAGCTTTAAAGGGAGCAAAATCCACAATAAAAATGGGAAGGGCATGAACAGACCCAAGAGGGGTTGGGCAGGGCAATTAATTAGGGGAAATAAAGGGGAGGGAATGACAGCATCCAATTTAAGGAGAAATTAATGGGAATCTGCACAGTTCCTGCTGTTTTCCTAGGAAAGATGTGCTTTGCATCCCACAGCTCTGCTCGAGGTTGGGGTTGGGTTTGTGCCTCAAATTTTTGGGATTTAGAACAGAGGCATTGAAAATCCACCATTATTTTAAAAACTGTGGAATTCGTGGTTGGACCAATAAACATTTCACAGCCTGAACCAGGAACAGTGTCCAGGGAAATGCCTCTAAATTAGCCATGGAATCAGAAGAATAATTACTAAATATTTACTTACAATTATATCCAATCCTTTTTTTTTTTAAATGCTGTGATTAATTAAATTCCCAGATTTCCTCATAGACTCTGAATATATTACACATGGAAATTAATTTTCTCCAACAGCTCATTAAGGGCCCCAAATGCTGCAGATCCCATTTGAATCAGTTATTCCTTGCTTTGCATTGAAAATTCTTCCATGCACATCCCTCAGGCCCAGCTCCCACATGGAGCAAACCTCAGCCAAATCCATTTCCTGAGAATTCCAGGGAATTTATAGTGGAGAAAGTTATTTTTGAGACATTGGGCTTTATTAATTAACCAGGTAGAACTGAAGGGAGTATTTCCCAGCACCAAAATGAAGTCCCCAGGAAGCATCCAAAGCTACCTCCAGGCATTTCCAAGGATAAATCCAGTATTTTCCAAGTGTTTCCATGTAGGTTTGTTTTTTGTTTTGCTTTGTTTTTAATTAATCATTTAGAATTCTTAAAACTGTATAATTTAAAAGTAAATTGGTAATTTAAAATTATGAAAATAATAATTAATAAGACCTTTATTCCAATGCACAAGTGCTTTTTTCTGCTGCATGAAATGGGGAATTCTCCAGGAGTCCAAGGCCTGGAAGTGCTGAGTGCTGGGAAAGTTGGGATGGGGTCTCTGCTGCCTGGGCTCATCAGCCAAGGTGGGGTTTGCATGGATCCCCTGAGCCCTCAATGCCCTGGAAAATTTGGAGATGGGATCCCCATCTTNGGTACAGAAATCAGATTTGTTTCTCATCTTGAAATTTGAAGACAATTTCAAGACTTTTAGTTTGTAAAAATAAATCATAAATTTTCCTGTTACAGAGATCATAAATTTCTCTGTTTCACTCATAGAACAGTAAAACTTTAATGACACCAGCTGTGATTGCTAAAATAAAATCACTCAAATATCAGCTTCAAATATATTTTGGTATTTTTAAAGATTCATGGAATGGTTTGGGTGGAAAGATAATTTAATTCCCACCCCTGCCATGGCAGTAGCACCTCGCACTGTCCCAGATGCTCCCAGCCCCAGTGTCCAGCCTGGCCTTGGACACTGCCAGGGATCCAGGGATCCACAGCTGCTCTGGACACCTGTGCCAGGGCCTGCCCACCCTTCCACCCTCCTTCCCAATATCCCAACTAAATCCCACCTCCACACACAGGTGAGGCTCCCTGATCTGCAGTTCCCTGGATTTTCCTTTCTTCCCCTTTTGAGAGTAGCAATGATTTTTTCCCATCTTCATGGCTAGTGGAAAACTGCTTTTCAAGCTTCATTTTGCAAGGAATGTGAGGTTCCTACAGATCCCTGCAAGGAGCCACATCCAGGATTTCATTTTCTCTTGGATAAATCCATCCGGAAATGACCAAATGTGGGCAGGTGAGACAACTCCAGCTTAGTCCAATATTTGACTGAGGCAGTTCAAGAATTTAATTCTTAAATATCTGGGAATCTGTTCCTTGAAATTTGGAGGAGGCTGTGGGAGTCATCCAGGAGCTCTTGTTCGGCTGGAGCATCCAGGAGTGGGAATCCCAAACAGAGGCAGCACTGAGAGATTGATGGAAATCTCCAGCAAGTGTTTCCACACTAATGAGCTCCCTGGGGAGGGCAGATTGGAGCAGAGGGAGCCAGCTCGGCCCTTCCTTTCCATTGGCATTCCAGGAGTGTAGGCCTTCAAATCTTGCAACTAATCTCCATAAATGATTAATGTGCTGTTTGTATGGGCCGGTTTTTCTGTGGGTTTAGTCAGAAAATCAGATTTTAGTGCCAGAGCCCTTGTTAGGCCCAGCTTTAGTGAAAAGCCTTGAAACCCTGGACACTTGGGCTGGGTTTGGTGAGGGTGTCAGGGCACAGCACCCCCAGCACATCCTCCTGATGGAGCACGAGGAGCTTAGGCCAGGCCTAGGCCGGCCTTAAACCTCTTCACTTTGACAGGAGGCAGATGTGGCCTGGGTGTGGCTCAGGAGGAGCTGCAGGTGTGCCCTGGAGAGCAGGGCTGGGACCTGACCGGGAGCTGGGAATGCTGAGGAGCATAGTGGGCTGGCTGGAGCAGCCCATTCCAGAGGGATCATCCCGCTCCAGAGGGACCATCCTTCACCTCCCTGCTTTGTCTGGATCACCCCACCCCACCCTAGCCCTGACCAGACTTCAAGAGCCAAATGCCCAGAGCTCCCAAAACACAGCAAATCCATGGTTAAATCCAGCCAATGGGAATTGCTCCTCTGGAAAAACCTGGTTAAACCATCCCACCTGCTGAAATTCCCTGCATGGATGTGGGGGCTGGCTGAGTGTTCAGTGTAGCTCCAAGATTACGGTGAGCTCTCAGATCCCACTAATTAGTAGGGTGAGGAAAATTATCCCTTTTAACTTCGTGGATTTAATTCCAGATTCAATTCCTGGGTTTAAGGCTGTTTTCAAGAGGGTTCACAGGCAGTTCTGGGAATGCAGGAGCTCCTGGATCTGGGGTGCTTTAACATCTGTTTGTTGGGCAGGGAGTGCTCATTATTGCAGGATCCAGTGGGAATGAAGCAGCTTGGACATGAGGGACATGCCTGGATCCTGCTTTCCCAGTCAGGGCTCTTTGTGTCCTTCCTGCTCTCCTAAGGAGCAGGAGCAGCTCCCTCTCCATCCATCAAATCCTTGCCTTGGGATCAACTCCTGGGAGCACAGGGAACGACAGCTCTGGATCCTGGGAAAGGCAGAGAGGGTTTTCCTGCATGGAGAGTTGAGGGAGAGAGGCTGGAGCTCCGAGACCAAATAATTCCATTGAAAACTGGAGTTTGGAGATGTGAGGGAGCACCAAGGGTTGTTTGTCAGAGCCTTACAGGACTGAGAAAAATTGGCAATTATTACTATTTTGGATTAATGTTTATTTTCCTTTTATTGCCTGCCAAAAAGGAAATCTTTGCACAAGTTTAGGCTCGGAGCACTGACACTTCACCACACGCTTGAAATCCTTGGAATTACCTCTGGAAAATGGATTTTTGGCATTGTTAGGGGAAAAACCCCTTGAGGAATTTGTTGATGTGCCTGAAGAACATCATAAACCCCAGCAAAGCATCTTGGATGCAGATTGGGGATTGGAGTTGTGTATAATAAAATTCCCATCGAGGAGCTGATGGAACAAGCTGTTTGGAGTTTGTGTTGGTACCTGGGTTGATTTATATAAAATATAAAATACAAGACAGAAAACAGTAAGCAGAATCTACAAAATAAAATATACAAAATATAGAATATAGGACGTAGAATAAAAAATGTAGAATATAGGATATATAATATAGGAAAAAAAATATAAGATATAGAATACAGAATATAGGCTATAGAGTATAGAATATATAAAATAAAATAGAGAAAATAGAATATGTAGAATATCGGAATGATGGATTTCTCTGTGCGCTGCACACACCCACCCGGCCCTTCCCTTTTGGACGCAGCATCGTTCCTCGCTGGATTCCCTATAAAACGCTCCTTGCAGCGATCCCAGCCGGCCCAAAGCCGCCCGTAAATCCAAGTTTCGCCTCATTCCCATGGCTGCGCGGCTGGGAATGACAGCGGATCCATCCCTGCGCTGGAGCCGTGCCAGAAGTTTCTCATCTCGCCGGCTGTGGGCTGCTCGCTCCCGCTCTGGCTCTTCCCATTCCCCCCCCTCAGAGGTTTTTCTGGTGCCTTTAGAGTGAGCTCAACTCCAAGGTTTGCAGCTTCCCTGGCTCCTGCTATTCCACGGGAGGCAGCGCCGGGAGGAGCCGCCGTTCCTGCCTCCTTTTTCCTGGGAAACTTCAGCATGCGGCTGGTAAGGGATTGAATTCCTAAAGAAACGCCCCGGGCTCCCTGCGGGGCAGCTCCCTCGGGAATCATTCCGGGAAAGGGATGGCCCAGGGATGGATTCCGGGGGTGTGGGATGCCCACCGGGAGGGACATGGATGGCACTCGGCAGCCAGGGATGCGCCAGCAGATTTCCTTAAGGAATCTGGGATCCGGCGGCACTTTTACCTCGGGAGAAGGAGGCTGGAGCAAACGCGATGCGATTCCTGACGTGCTGTAAGTTTATCGAGGGAATTTGAGGCTGGTTCTGTGCTCGGAAAGGGGGGAATCATCTCCGGGTGATAACAGTTCCAAACGGCGCTTGGAAAAGATGCCTGAGGATTCTCGGGGATTCTCAGGGCTCTGCCGAGCAGCGGCCGGGCTGCTGGGACACAATTTCCCTGGATTTCACCGCCTTTTCTCTTTTGGCTGTGCAATTACTGGGGGAAAACGCGGCTCTGCTTCCTGGGGGGAGCAGCCCGCGGCTCTGAGCCTCGGAATTCCGCAGGGATTTCAGGCTCCTGGCGATCCAAGCGCTGGGATAAATGCAGGATCGATGGAGGGCTCCTGGAGCCAAGAGTTCAGCTGTTTGTCAACACGGAAAAGCTCCCGGCGCTGCGGGCTCAGGGCTGGATCCCGATGAAGTCATCCCGGGAATGCTGCGGGACCAATCCGGGCTCTGACGGTGGGCAGAGGACTGAGATAATTCCTCGGGGCGGGATTGATTGTTTATTTTTGGCGTTCCTGCCGGAGTAGTTATAGCAGGGCTGGCTGGATCGGGCATCCAGGCTCAGTCCCCAGCACGTTGGAGCAGAGATTCCCCCAGGAACAGCTTCCACAGGGTGTTCCTTCCATCCCAAACTCCATCCCCTCTGCACCGGGCACAGACATCCCACACGGCTTTTCCAAACCTCATTCCAAGGCATGGGGATGTGATGGATGGGACTGTGCATAAACACCAGAGGGTGGAAATTAAACAGGGAGAGACACTCGGGGGTAATTCAGGGAGTCGGGAAATGGTTCCTCAGGAATTCCAAGGGCAGAGAGCTGACCTTCAGGTGAGGATCCATCCTGCATATCCCATTCCTCACAGGAGGAGGAGGCTGAACAAGTTGGGATTGATGGATCCTCCACAGCTCTGAGTTCCAGAGTGGGTGGCTGGAAATCAGCAAATATTGAATTCTCATTTCTCCCAAACTGGAATTAATCCAAGCTTCTCTGTTTTCCAGGACAACTTGTCAGGCAATCAGAACTCATTTGTTAAATTGCACAGGGTGAAAAAGCCTGCATTAAGAATATCTCACTGTCCTGGAGCTGAATTTATTTCGATTCACTTTGCTGGTTCAAATTTTTCAGCTTCCCAAAAGGCTGGAGAAGCTCTAGAGCAGTCTTATAAGTAAAATAAATCCAGAAGGATTTCCCTAAGCTGTAGGTGCTGGGATTCCCTTCATGTTCCCTATGCAGCACTGTCTAACATCTGGAATCATGTCCAATACTATTGTCCCCTGCTTTCCTTGAGTATTCCACAGCACAGACAGAATTGGAGTCCTTTCCCTGCTTTAAATCTCTTAAAACTCGGGTTTTCTGTCATGAGGCTCCTGCAGATTCCTGCTCTGGCAGTTTGGAGACTCCTGGAATCCCAATAAAACCAGGGAGACTCTTTATGTGCCCAAGGGCTAAAGCCTGGCTTTGTGTGCAAAAGCTTGTACAGACCTGAAATACAGGGAAGAGATCAAATGCCAGAGAATGTTTGCACTTCCAGCAATTTCCCTGGCTGCCAAAGAAAACACAGGAATAAATTACAAACTGGTTGGGATGAGCTCTCAGAAGGGGAAATTTTCCTGTTTCAGGGGACCTGTGGCTCTCAGTGTCCTGATTCCAGCTGGGAAAACACACAGCAAAGCCAATATTCTGTGTTTTCCACAGCTGGAAAACCTGATTGCAGCATCCTGGGTTCGGGTGAGCAGGAGAAGTGGGACACCTCCAGGTGCTGCCCAAATTTCTGTGCTGTCCCCTGAGAACAGGGGCTGAGACCTGAGTTCCAACTCACTCCTCTACAACAGGTTGGATTAGTGTAACAAGGTGTAAATACAGAGAGTAACTGCAGAGAGTAAAATCACCCAGGGAAAACATGGAAATGTCTCCTGAAACAAGGATCTCGTTTGGGGTTTAATTGGAGCTTGGGCAGCTCTGGTTTTCAGGTTTTCATCCCAGGTTTTCAGCAGGATCTGCCTGTGGGTACATTTCCATTTAGCAAGGTCAGAGCCTTTGAAGGATCTCAAGAGTGGTTTTGAGGAAAAACAGAGCTGGGAAAATATCCATGAGGAAAAGGAATGCTCAGCTCTTCCTTTTCTCTGCAAGACCTGGAGACTGAGCCGGGAGAACCCCTTATTTAAAGAGATGTCAAGGGAGTGGAAACAGGAAAACTGTGGAAAAGTGGGGATTTGGGAACCAATCTGACACTGAACTGGGCCAGTGAACCCCATTGGATGATCCAGGCTGAGCTGTTGGGAATAAAGTAGAGAGGAGCTCCCATCCCTTAGGAATGGGAGAAGATTTCTCATTCTTTTGGATACTGGAATACCCTTGAGGCCTTTCCCAATTTTAATAATTCCATGATCCTGCTGAAGGAAGCTGGATCTGCTCTCCCAGCTGCAGGAGTGCTACCATTAGCTTTGTGTGTAAATCCAATTACATCCTGCAGTATTTTTTGCATTTCCCTTGTTCATGATTAATTTATCTGTCCTCAATTTCACCAAAATTCAGCGTTTTCTGTCAGGTTTCACTGAATCCTGGTGTCGCCTTCAACTCTTTCCCCTTTCTGCTCCTCTGCTTTTCCCACATAAATAATAAAAGGGATTTTTGGGAGCTCTGGGAAGCTCTTTTCAAGCTGTGCAAGTTGGACTCATTTAATTCCTGAAGGCTGCACATCCACATCCTGATATCCAGGCAGGGAATTAATTTACATGCCATGGATGGCTCAGCCACCCCTCAACTGCTGGCATTTTGTCCCTGCTTTGGAATATTATTTACATTTATTAAAAAGCAGTTGGAGAGTGTTCAACTTGGTGCCTTTTAAAACAACATGGAGCAGCTGCTTTCAGAAAGACACAGACGAGGGTCTTTTATTCATTAATTTCCTGTTAATCCTTTAAATTCCTTCAATTATCAAGTATTTAAAGTGATTTTTATGTCCTAATAACTGAATGGGAAGTGTGGAGCATTCTGTTTTTCCGGGTGGCCTGAACTTCAGGGTGATTTTAAGTCATCTCCTGTCTTGTTCTCCCTCTCCACAAAGCACCCCAAGTTTTTATCTCATCCCTTTCCCTCTCTCCCTGAGGAATCCGATGAGGCCAGCAGTGCCTGACGGGAATTTTCCATCGGACAGTGACGTTGTTGTGAGAGCCATTGATTGGAGCCCTGATGGAAAATGTCCACTTGCAAAGGCAGAGATGAAGCTGGGAATGCTGCTGGGGTTTAGGCTCGACCTAAATGGGGAAGGTGTCTGTGGAAGCCCCTCTCAGGATTATTTTAGGCCAGCATTTCAGCAGCTGATTTGTGGCAAACTCCTCATCCCAAAGTTCAGTGAAAACAGCACCTAAAGACCCAAACCCACATTTGGTATAATAAAAATTAAACCAGTGTTCAATCTGCAATATGTCCCAGGCAAAACAATCGCTGAATTGTCCATCTACAAGCAGAGATGCTGATGGAAATTGATCCTTATAATTCAGTGTGGGTACAAAACACAACTGATTTTAAAGTGATTGTGACTTTGGGCAAACTCATCTTTCATGGAAAAATGGAAAGAGAGGGAATCTCTCCCTTCATCCAGGAAATAGCAGCAAATGGGTGTCACTGGAGCAGGGAATTTCATGGATGTTGTGCATATGAAAAGCTCCTTTCTCCTCGGTTTTAGGATTTAAAGGAAGGATCCTGAGTGTTGTAATTAAAACAGGAGCAGAGGCCTGAGGGTGATGGATGTGATTCCCACTGAGGAGCCTCTGGGATATTTTCCCTGGCAGAAAGTTGATGGGAATTCACCATCAGGACAGAGCAAACACATCCACACTCTGCTGGGGGGAAGGAGTTGCCCTGGGAGCAGCCTGTGAATATTCCAAGGCAAGTTTTAATTGAAAATATGACCTTAATTGTGTGGAATTCCGCTGTCACTTCATGAGGGGATGGAGGTGTTCCCTGCCTGAGGATGAAGTGGGCCTTGTGGGGCCTGCCACAACCCCACAAAGAAAGGAATTAAGGAATTTAGCATCTGACATTTCTAAACACGAGATCTGACAGTGGAGATGGGGCTCGGAGAGCCCAAACCAGTGGGTAAAGGAACGGTCCCATAGCGGGGAGAGAGGGCTGCAAACACCAGGTGCAGACATTAAAAGGCATTAATTGAGATGTAAGACACACAAATGTTTGAAGACATCAGCTTGCTCGGCGTGCTAACAGATAAAAACAGCCCTTTTGGAGTTGATTGCTGTTTTCAGCCTCGCAGATGGCTGCAGACTGTCGGGTTTGGGTCCGTTGTGTCTCTCCCCGGTGCCAAATGGACAAAGGAATGTTCAGGCTTGGCCAGCCTCGGTGCAGTGCACGTGCCAAGGGAGGGAATGGCTCCACTGTGCCACCAATCTGATGGAGACAAGGAAATGTGTGTGTTTTAGTGGGGTTATTTTGGGGTTCAGGCTTCTGCTGCAGGGTTCTCTGGAAGAGGAATTTGTTTGCATTCCATGTTTGCCAGCACATTTCTGCTCTCCGTCTCTAAGTTGTTTCTGGGTGTATTTTGGGACAGAAACTTGTGTTTGGTATAAACTGGAGCTTCTGGAAAGTGAATAATTCATTTTTGGCAGGAGGCCCCTGTTAGGAGGGGTTGCATCCCAAGTGACCATGCACCTTTGGGATCAATGTGTGTACTGTGAATCCCAAAGAGGTGATTCCACCTCTCATTCTGGCTTCTGGGGACTGGAAAGTCAGGAAAAAGAGATTCACTGACCATGGATTTGTCTCAACCTTCCTGGAACACCTCCAAGGTGCTTGTCTGTGTTGGAAAATCCAATTTTGTCACCAGGAGCTCTCCTTGACCTTCTCACCCCGGAGCAGCCACTGAGCTACTGGGGGTCACTGGAATGGTGCTGTTCAGAGCACATTCCCCTGGAAATTATTATTTCCATGAGGAAATATTTCCGATTTCAGCTCTTCTCTGTGCCATAGCTAAGCCAGGGTTTTCCAGAGTCACCTGCAATTCCTGAGCATTGCCCAGCCTGGCTGTGAGGAGCTGGAAATCAAAGCCTGTGGTGTGTTGTGCTATAATTCATGCCAGGAAGCAGATTTAAATTATGCAAATTGCTGTCTGCACCGAATCTGCCATCTGGAAAAAGTTCTGCATACAAAAATCTGTTGGGGCAAGGCAAGGGACAAGGGATCATTGGGAAGGGAGAGCTGATGGAATAAAAACAAGCTGCTCCCAGAAAATTGATTCCCCTGCTCCAGTCCAGTGGCAAAGCTGCTGTTGTGTAGGAGCCAGATTAATAAAGTAAGGATAAAACATTTGTTTAAAGCTGCTTTGGAGCAGGAAGTATTCCTTGTTGTCCAGGAGGGATAAAATGCAGGTTAGGAGGGAAAGGAGGAGCCCAGGGAAAGGGTGGCACATCCAGAGCTGGAGGTGAGCAGGGATCAGCAGTAAAAGGGTGGGGCTGAGAGAGGAGATGTGGCCTGGAAATTCTGGGGCACAGAATAACTCCTGGAGCCATCCAACATGGAATATTTCTGTAATAAATGGGAATTAGAGAGGTTAAAGGATGCAGGATTTGCTGCCTGACTAGTGTTAGAGATCAGAGAAAGGTTTTTCCCCCAGAGCTTTCCCAGGCTCCCCAGGGAGTAGTGAATGGGCACATTCCCAAACTGCCTGAACTCCAGGAGCATTGGGACACCGCTCCCAGGGATGCACAGGGTGGGATTGTTGGGGTGTCTTTGCAGGGCCATGGCCTGGACTGGATGATCCTTTGGGTCACTTCCAGCTGAGGATATTCCAGGATTCTTTATTTTCCATCAGAGCAGACTTGTGTGACTCCTCTCCCAAAGCCAGAGCTCCTGTGGCAGGAGGAATGTGCACCTTGAACCTGCATCACCTGGTGTGAGTTCTGTGGACAATCCACCTCTTTATGAGCAGGAATTGTCTTTCCCTGTGCCCCCAGGAGGTCCTCGGGTAAAACTCTGCAGAGCCCTCTCCAGAAATCGATGTTGGTGGGGTCAAGGACTTGTGGAACTCCCCAGAAAGGCAGAGGTTGCTTCTCCACACTCTCACAAATACAAAACCTCTTGGCCTTCCAAGCCCCCTTCCACATGTCCACTGAGCCCTTTTTGTGCCCTGAGTTGGGGGAGCAGCAGCGGCGCTGTGTCCTTTGTCACCAGAGCAGCATGAGGTGTCACAGTGTTTGGTGACATCCCGTGAAGCAGAGCAGTAATTACAGAAAGCTTTGTCAGATTTTATTCTGTGCTCCTGCAAAGGATCCTGAGCACGATGCCAGGGCTGTGGAGAGACCCCTTGCTGCCTGCACTCCCATTAACTCTGTGGGCACAGCGTTAATTTGGAAAAATAACAGTTGGAGGCTGTCAGGGATGCTCCATAAAAACCCTGCCAGCTCCTGCTGCAATGCAGACAGAAAACAAATGGTTCCCATTTCAACTTGGCATGCTGTTACCCCACTGAGCTGGCTTCCCAGGATAAACTATTGCCGTGGAATTGTATTCCCACAAGCAGCACGAGATCCTACTTAAAAAGCATCACACAACCCTGTGTATTCCTAATTATTTCTGTGATGAAGGAAGAAACTTCAGTGCTGGTTTTGTTTTGCTCACCATCCTCATAACTAAGCTGCGAGTGTTTTTCCTCTTTCCATAGAGCTGTTCCAGTTGATGGGATATTGGGAAGGAATTCTTCCCTGTGAGGGTGGGGAGGGACTGGGATGGAATTCCCAGAGATGCTGGAGTTACCCCTGGATCCCTGGAAGTTTCCAAGGCCAAGCTGGATGGGGCTTGGAGCAGCCTGGGGCAGTGGAAGGTACCCTGGGTGGAATTGGATGGGCTTGAAGATCCCTTCCAAACCAAACCACCCTGGGATTCTTCAGCAGGAGAGTTTGGCTTTCAGGAGCTCCTCAGATTGGGATGGCACAGCTTTGCAGTTCTGGTGCTTTGGGGTTTTCTGTTCGTTTCTTCTGTCCTTGAAAATGGATTTTCCAACAGGGAAGTGGTCACTGAACCAGGGACCCAGTTGATACTCCTGGGCATAATCCTGAAATTTAGGGTTCACATTTTATGGTGGTTTTAATGCTTCACATGGGATGGAGAACCATCCCATGGTTCAAACTCCCCCATCCCGGCTCCATGTCCCACCCAGAGCCCGGTGCAGGGGTGGAAGGGACGGAATTGCTTCCCGTGACAGGAATACACCCAAACACCCCAGCAGCCAAAGCATCTCTGCACCATTTCCAACACAGAGCTTTGCCTGGCTCACAGAGATCACAAAGCATCACCCACCTGCCCTTTCCTTCCCACAGCCAGAGCTGATCTCCTTGGAAAGCCTTTCCTGTGGGAGCCGTGATTTGACCTTTCCCAGCTCCAGCAAGCCCTGACAAAGGCAGCAGGACACCCAGCACCAACATTTGTCTTTTTTTAAAGCCAGACTGTGACAGATCCCTCCTGTGAATGCTGCAGCTGCCAGAGGTTCAAGCACAGCATTAAAGCAGCATCTCCAATGTAACATTTCCAGAACATTTCCTTCCAGCTTCCCCCTCACCCTTCCACACACACAGAATCCACAGGGGTGGACTCCTTGTGCCCATTTGACCTTTTCTGCTGCTTTTCAGTTGATAAAGTTCACTCCTGTGACCTCAGTGCAGCTTGGCAGTGGTTGTGTCTTGTTTCAGTGGTGTTCCTGACATTCCTGTAGCATTAAACCTGGAAAAAATGGGATGTTTCACTCT
>VWZN01009241.1:24922-38782 GCA_013396955.1 Regulus satrapa | reverse complement strand
CCTGGGTGGAATTGGATGGGCTTTAAGATCCCTTCCAAACCAAACCACCCTGGGATTCTTCAGCAGGAGAGTTTGGCTTTCAGGAGCTCCTCAGATTGGGATGGCACAGCTTTGCAGTTCTGGTGCTTTGGGGTTTTCTGTTCGTTTCTTCTGTCCTTGAAAATGGATTTTCCAACAGGGAAGTGGTCACTGAACCAGGGACCCAGTTGATACTCCTGGGCATAATCCTGAAATTTAGGGTTCACATTTTATGGTGGTTTTAATGCTTCACATGGGATGGAGAACCATCCCATGGTTCAAACTCCCCCATCCCGGCTCCATGTCCCACCCAGAGCCCGGTGCAGGGGTGGAAGGGACGGAATTGCTTCCCGTGACAGGAATACACCCAAACACCCCAGCAGCCAAAGCATCTCTGCACCATTTCCAACACAGAGCTTTGCCTGGCTCACAGAGATCACAAAGCATCACCCACCTGCCCTTTCCTTCCCACAGCCAGAGCTGATCTCCTTGGAAAGCCTTTCCTGTGGGAGCCGTGATTTGACCTTTCCCAGCTCCAGCAATCCCTGACAAAGGCAGCAGAACACCCAGCACCAACATTTGTCTTTTTTTAAAGCCAGACTGTGACAGATCCCTCCTGTGAATGCTGCAGCTGCCAGAGGTTCAAGCACAGCATTAAAGCAGCATCTCCAATGTAACATTTCCAGAACATTTCCTTCCAGCTTCCCCCTCACCCTTCCACACACACAGAATCCACAGGGGTGGACTCCTTGTGCCCATTTGACCTTTTCTGCTGCTTTTCAGTTGATAAAGTTCACTCCTGTGACCTCAGTGCAGCTTGGCAGTGGTTGTGTCTTGTTTCAGTGGTGTTCCTGACATTCCTGTAGCATTAAACCTGGAAAAAATGGGATGTTTCACTCTTAGGCTCAGCCACGAAAGTTCTTGGGTGTCACTATGGACTTTGAAAATTAAAGGTGTTCTAAAAGCAGCTGGAAAAGAAGATATTTAATCTGTGAGATGCTGTCCTGGGGGAGCCAAAGGGCTTTTGGATGGCAGATAAGTTCAAAGCCCTGGTGAACTGAGTTTCTGTCCTTTCTGCCCCTTGGATGTAGGGAGGATGAAGACATTTTGAAGGGTTTTATTGTTACTCTTTCTGACATTTGAATTCAGTTTTGGTCCTGGAAATCCAATGCAGAGGCTCCTTCCTGGCAAAGACTGCAGGGAGAGCAGGCAGTGAGGGAAGGGGGGGTTCTTGTCACTTTTGTTTTGGTTTTTTTTACTCTGAATAACCATGCAGCATTTTGATTCAGTCTGGGGAAATGTCCTGGAAGGGCAACAAACCTAATATTTCCACCCCCTTCTGGTGGCCAGGGCCTCCTTTCATTATCCCAGGTTTTGTTTGTGGACGCTGGGATTTGATTTGGTTTTTCATCTGATCTTGTGATGTCTGGGAGTTGAGACCTTTAATTTCCTGTCCTGGTGGATCTGTCTTCTAAATCCTCCTTGGGATGTGTGTTCGCAGGGAACTGGGACTGGGAAAAGGTCCCTTCCCTCTGTAAAGATGCACCAAAAACCTCAGCCAGGGAGGGCAGAATTAACAACACAATCAAGCCAGTATTGTTTAATTCCGTTCATTATAAGCTGACCCCATCTGACCAAATTAACTGAGGATGCTGCAGGTCCTGGGGTCCCCTTCACATTTCCCAGCAAAGAAATTCAGTGGAGCTGAGTTTTCTGCAGCTGCTGCAGAAAACTGGGACTTAGGCTCTGTGGTTGAAGAATCAAACTTCCCTGGGAAGGCTCAGCTGGGATTATTTGCTCTCAGGTTCTCAGCTCAGCAGCACCAAGAGCAGTTTTATCTCTCAGGAACTTGTTAAAAACCTTGAAACAGGTGTAGTTTGGTCATAATGGGGACTCCCACAAAGCTAGGTGGGGTTTAATCATTAGTTTATTATTATTTTATACACATTTATGTAAATGAGTGGCAGGTTTCACTTGGAGAGTATTCCAGAAAAATCAGAGTTGAGGCTGGGAGTTGTGTGGCTGCCTGGGTAGAAGAGCTGGGAGGAATCAAAGCTTTTCCAGCTTTTCCGGATGGAGCAGCCACTGAAATTAGAAGGAAGAAAAATTGGATGAGGTGTTGAATGAGATCTCGTGGCAGGTCCTGAGAGCTGAGGAGCAGGATTAGGGAGAGCAGGAGATTTGGGAAGCAAAGCTCAGTTTTAGTCGGCCTCCAGAAATTGGGATTAACTTCTCCTGCCTTTTGCTCTTTAGGGCAGCGAGGCTGCAAAGTCCAAACCAAATTGCTCTGGAGACAATTCCATTTCCACTTCCCATTAAATATCAGGATTTTTCTTTATTAGTATGAGGTTGATGGGAATGTTGGGTGCTTGTGGCTGTGAATTAGATCTACATTCAAGCCATGGCTGGAGTGATATCTGGAAATAAAGCCCCACTGGCCTATTTTTTACAAAGTGCTGTGGAAAAATATCCAAAAGTTTCTCTGGAATTCAGAAATCCAGCTCTGCCCCAACATCTCAGCAATGGAGTCACATTTCCACAGAAGTAGCCACAGCAATGCTAATTTGGGAGTTGTCTTGGGAGCAAACTCAGAGTGCCAGAACAAGACTAACCCCCCTCCGTGTTTTCTCTAATAAAAGGGAAGAATACTAAATAATTAACATCAACAAATGAAAACTAATTTGCCAATTTTTAATTTTTTTCCCCATTGCGTGATCCCTGTTAATGAATAATTTACCAGTCAGAGATGAATATAAAATGAAAGGATTTCTCTGGGGTCTGCTGTGTTTTCTGAACATCCAGGCTGTTNGCTTTTTTTTTTTTTCTTTTTTTTTCTTTTTTTTTTTTAATTTTTTTTTTCTTTTTTTAAATTTCAGGTTTTCCCGGGATGTCCTTTTTTATCCCAAGGCCCTACTGGATCTGGGTGTTTGACTGGGTGTCAGTCAAACACCCAGAACCTGCTGTGTGCTCAATGCCCAGTGCTTCCCACAGCACATGAGGCAGCTGTGGGAGTGGGGATGGGATAACTGAGGAGCAAAGAAACCTTGGGAATTACATTGTGGTTATGCTTTGACTTTGGAGTGTGACCTCCAAGGGAAAAGGGTTGGTTATTTTAGCTCTGGGTTGTTTTAAAGGGTCCTGTGCATCCCTGTGTCAGGTCAGCAGGAGCATCCCAGTCTGTGGAAGTGTCCCTGCTTGTGGCAGGTGATGGAGTGAGATGGGATTTAAGATCCCAGTTCAAAATCCTTGTGCTTCAGCTGCCACTGGAAACCTGCTTAGGTTGGGTTGTGTTATATAGGATTGGGAAAACAGATCCAGGACTGGGATCAGTGTGTGCTCCAAAGCTTCCTTGGAGTCCCATGCCCCACCAGCCTCCAACATGAGCAGCATCTCCACATCCCATGGACACTGGGGTGGTCTCATGCCATGGAATTCCAGACTGCTTTGGTGGGAAGGAGGAGGAGGATAGGTAAGTTCCACCTGCAGTTGAGTTTCCTTGGCTTTTCCTGCTGCTGGGCACCAGAGGCACAACTTGAGAAGGAGCACTCGTGGCTTGTTGCTGCCACTGTTTCCTGGCCTTGCTCAGGTTTGGGAGGAGCCATCCCAGTGTTCCTGAGGAGCCATTCCGGTGTTCGTGAGGAGCCATCCCGGTGTTCCTGAGGAGCCATCCCGGTGTTCCTGAGGAGCCATCCCAGTGCTCGTGAGGAGCCATCCCGGTGTTCCTGAAGAGCCATCCCAGTGTTTCTGAGGAGCCATCCCGGTGTTCATGAGGAGCCATCCAGGCGTTTGTGAGGAGCCATCCCGGTGCTCGTGAGGAGCCATCCCGGTGTTCCTGAGGAGCCATCCCGGTGTTCCTGAGGAGCCATCCCAGTGCTCGTGAGGAGCCATCCCGGTGTTCGTGAGGAGCCATCCCGGCGTTCCTGAGGAGCCATCCCGGTGTTTCCCTGCTCCAGATGAAGAGTGGCGCTCCCGCACACGGGATGCTGTTGCTGAGCAACCGCCCACAATTAAAAACATCTTCGGAGCCATCGGCAGCGTCTGAGAGCAGAGATTTCACTGCCCAGCAGCTCCAGAGCCTCCTCCTTCCCATCTGCGCGCGCTTCACCTGGAAAGGGAATTGCAGGGATTTTCTTGTCTCCAGCACTGTGCTTTGTGCTCAGACCCAGAGTCCCAGGATCACCAAGGTTGGAAAAGTGCTCCAGGACCCAACCAGTGCCCGATCCCCACCTTGTCACTGAGTGCCACATCCAGGAATTCCTTGGATACCTCCAGGGATGGGGACTCTGAATCTCCCTGGGCAGTTCCAAGGCCTGGCCATCCTTTCCATGAAAAAATTCCTGCTGATTTCCACTCTGCCCTCCCCATGTCCAGCCTGAAGCCATTCCCTCTCCTCCTGTCCCTGTTCCCTGGGAGCAGAGCCCAATCCAAATCTGGCTGTTCCCTCCTCTCAGGGAGGTGTGCAGAGCAACAAAGTCTCCCTGAGCCTGCTCCAGCCCCCAGACTCCTCAGGTTTTCTCCTAAAATCCCAGGAAGTAAATAACATAGAATTTTTTTTTCATAGATGGGATTGGGTTTTTTTACTGGAACTTTCCAATTCCCAAACTAATTCATCCCTCTTTTGAAAATTACAAACACTCCCCCATGCTGAAAAGCTGAAAATTGGATTAATATATTTCCTTTTGGTTTTCAAACACTCCTCTGTTGTTGTCACTAAAACTAACAAGCTCAGGAGCTATATAAAGAGCTTCCTGCTTTTTCTGGGGAAAACCCCTCCTCCTGGGAATTCAGAAATGGATTTCTCATGTGAGATTTCCCCCTGCCTTCCCCTGCTCTGCTGGAGTTCACTCTGTCTGCATGTCAATCTCCTCGTATTCCTCTCCAAAGTAATCCAGACTCAAGTGTGTTGTGCAATTAAAGCAATAAAAAAAAAAAGAAAAAATATAAAATTAACAAACCCCAGCATGCTGGGTATGCTCAGGCTGGAAAATAATTAATGGATAAATGGAATGAGCACGTTAAGGACTAGGAAAAGATTCAGGTTGTTCTGAATGTGCTCCTCAAGCTTTTCTGGATTGTTTTTTCCCTCAGTGTCTCCATGTCTGGAGCTGCCTAATCCCTGTCCACGTCTGTATCCAGCTGAAGGAGGGAAAATAACAGCCCAGGAAATTTCAAAATTTATTTGTTTTATCTGGGCTCAGAGAGGCACATAACTCATCCTGGCTTCTCACAGGAGCGTGGATCCCTTCCAATTTAATTCCCTGGAGTTGGGTCACTCCACGCAGAATGTGGAGTTGAGGGTGGCACCCTCCTGGTTGTCCCGGTCCCTGTCAGTGCCCCTGCAGCATCCAACCCCTTTTCCATGGGCTCAGCACCATGGGCAGCTCCATAAATCCCGCTGCGAGGAGCACCGATCAATATTCCACGGTTAATGATGCCCGACTGAAATTAGCATCGATTTCCTTTGCCTCCTCCTCTTCCCAATTATGCAAAGTTTGCTGTGCCCCTTCCAGAGCTGCCTTTCAGCCCAGCTTTTAGAGGCACTGCCCAGTGATGTTTAATTTGGAATAGTCAAAAACGTCACAAGCAATTTTGGCTTTTGCTTTTTTGTTCTCTGCTCAGTCTTCACCCGGGGTTAATAGAAAATGATGTCAAACACCAGGAGTGATTTATGGAAGTCAGGCACCTTTTGGCACCCTGCGCTATGGATAAAGTCAATTGCAAATTGTTTTCACATTCTAAATTACTGTACTCAGCTCTGGAGGAGGTTGGAAAAACTGCCAGAGGGAAAATGTGGGAGAAGGAAAGTTTGTGTGGTTATTTCTGAACTGAGCTGTGCCTCAAAAAATTCCATTCTTTAAGCCAAACCTCTGAGCTGAATGCCAGGGATGGATTTTTCCTGGGAATTACCGTGGATGTAGGGATTCCCAGCTCCACGTCTGCCACATTAAACTGGTGCCACTTCTGCTGCTGGAACAGGAGGGGGTGCAGGCTGGAAATCTCTTCATTAAGAGCCTGAATAGGTTTTGATTGCAGAACAAAGATTTTGGAAGCAGGAGCTGGTGCTCTTCCCAAGACCATCTCTGGAATCAAATACACCCAAGATGGGAAAGAAAACTTCCCTCTTTTACTCTGTGCATTATTTCTGTAGCTCTGATATTTCCTTTCAATCTTGTGCTGCATTATCAATAAAGTATCAGTTTCTTTGTCATTATTATGGATTTCTAAGTTTAAAATCTCATAGGTGGCACTTGAGGGATTGTGTTTTTTTCAGGGTGACTCAAAACTTGGTTTGTCTTGAGGCTGAGAGGGAATTTCCAAGAGCTTCCCATAAAAATAATGGATTTTTTTCTCTCTCTCCTTGCAGGAAGAACTCAGGAGGCTCCAGCACACCCTGGAACAGGTCAATGATGGCAAAGACTCACTCCAAAGGTAAATGTGCCTTTTCCAGAATATCTTACCCATGAGAAATTCAAATGGATTTTCCAAGGTGTGAAATTGCTGAGGGATCCTCTTTGTCACAGATAATATCCCAAATTTTGCCCTTCTCACATAAACAATCCCTATTTTTCGTTACAAGAGGATAATTTCTGACAGCAAGATCACTGAGTACCAGTAAAGTCTCAAAATACAGGTTGGGGTCTGATGTCCCAGATTTCCCTGCCAAGAGCTGCCATCCAATCCATGCTGCTGCTCCCATCCAAGGCAGTGTTCCCAGATGCTGGATTTGGATATTTCAGCATTTTCAAATTGCTTTCTTCAAGCCATCAGTTCCCAGCAGCAACTCCTTGGCCATCATTTATTACAAAGAATTTATTCTTCACCCCCCACGTGACTTTTGCTGCTGTAACTCATTTGCTGCCAGCATTCCCATTGTTCCTTTCCATTTCTCTCTCCAGCTTTTCCAGCATGGTTGCAGGGATGGAAGTTAATTTAGCAGGAATATCTGTTAGATTTACCAGGGTGGGAATTTTTGTTTGTTTGTTTGTTTGTTTTTACAGCAGTTCTTTTGCTGGCTGTGTCTGTCCCTGGAGCTGTGGCAGCTGGGAGATTTAAAACAGGGATTCAGGCAGGTTCCCACTGGAAAACTGGATCCAAATTCCCATTTTTTTGTTGGAAGCTGGACAAAGATAACTTCCTACAAAGACAGCAACACCTTCTGATCAGCAGCTCTTGTTTGTACTTGTCCAGATTATGGAATTCAATCACAGGGCTGCAGGAATATCAGGCTGGAACACACTTAACTAATTTCCTTTTCTTTCCCATAGCCATCAGCTTGCTATGGATGAAGAAAATAATATCCAGGAATATCCTATCAACCTCCAGCCCTTGGAATCCAAAGTGAAAATGTGAGTAAGGAAAAGTGTTGGGTCTGCCTTAGAATGCAGCTGAGGGTGTCCAATTCCTGAGCTGCAGGACCACACTGGATCCATCCTGGATTTCAGTGTAACTGGATAAAATAGCTTCAAGTTAGCAAATTAATTAAGTTCTCTATGTTTAAGCATGTGGAGCATGAGAAAATTTGGACTGTTCAGCCTGGAAAAAAGAGAAGGCCCCAAGGTGAACGAATTATGGCTTTCCAATGCCTAAAGAGTCTCCAGGAGAGCTGGGGAGGGACTTGGGACAAGAGATGAAGGGACAGGACACAGGGATCAGCTTCCCACTGTCAGAGGACGGGGATGGATGGATGGATGGATGAATATTGGGAAATAATACCTGGCCGGGAGGGTGGAGAGGGGCTGGGATAGAATCTCAGGGCAGCTGCCCCAGGATCCCTGGAAGTGTCCAAGGCCAGGCTGGATGGGGCTTGGAGCAGCATGCGACAGTGGGAGGTGTCCCTGCCCATGGCAAGGGGTGGGAATGGGATGGGATTTATATTCCCTTCCCACCCAATCCATCACGGGATGAATCACAGAATCACAGAGATTTCCTTTGTACCGAGTTTCAAATGTTAAGCATCAGTGTTGCACTAATTTGCCATGTCCTCCATGTAAGGAAAGAATATTTGGGAATCTGCTGGATTTTTCCATGTGTGCAGAGAAGCCAGAGGAGGGAAGGGCAGCACAGAGCCTTTTCTGTGGTGTTTTTCCTATCCAGCCTCAGTTTCCCAGGGATGCCTGGGATCCCAGGGAGTCCCAGTTTCCCTGGGAAGGAGCAGCCCTGGAAGTGCAAGATTCCTGCTTGGGGGTGCAGCACAGCCCTGTGGCTTGGGAAAAGCGGGACTTCCTCAGGAAGCCGGGCAGCTGCCAGCACTCAGCCTGGGCACAGGCCAGGAAGGGAGGGATGCACATCCCAGGGCTCTGGGAATGAGCTCCCAAACTTCCAGGTGCCATTGAATCATGGAATCATGAAAGGGACCATTAAAGACCTCTTAGTCCAGCCCTGAGCAAGGATGGCTTCAATTAGGGCAGATTGTCAGCCGGATTTGGGGTGTTTTTAAGGATGGGGTATCTCCCACCTCACCACCCTCATAGAAAAAAAAATCCTTCTTTATCTCCTAAATCAACCCTCTCTTAGAATTAGAGAATAATTTTCATTTTTGCTGTAAATTACATGATATGGAGTTTCCCCTGGGGTCAGTTATTCTAAAATTCTTGATTTTGAATAATTAAAACTTCCCCATGTATTTACCAGAGTCCTGGATTCCTTTTGGAGCCTCTCCCAGCCATGGACCCTCCAGTCCAGGTGCAGGAATCACCTCCATCCAGCAAACACTGCCTCACTTACAGGCCGTTCAAATATTAATGCATATTAAAATATTAAAAGGACATAGTTAAAACTCAGCGTCTTTTAAGCTTTTAGTCATGTAACTAAAAGCCAGATAAAAGAATGCATTTTTCAGGGAGCTTTCTAGGAGAGTAATTATGACTTAAGCTCAGTCTATGCTATGACTTTAAAACAGAAATACATGTAAATGTAAATATGTAAATATAAATATGTAAATACTGCTCATCCCAGTGAATAAACCCACAATTGCTTAAAAATCCCACAAGGAGCTAATCCTACAAAGAAGTTGTAAATGCTGGAATTGTTCCAGACCATGTTGGACAGGGTTTTGAGCAACTTGGGATAGTGGAAACTATCCCTGCCTATGGCAGAGGATGGAATGAGATGACATTTTCCAACCTAAACCATTCTGGGGTTCCATAATTCCATGATACTGCTCTGGCTCTCAAATTCCAGTTGTATCTGAATTATAATCTGAAATGTGGTATAAAAAGAAGATGTAGAAGGTTTTTAATTCTTTTAAATGGACAAATGGATATTTTTGATTGTGGGATGTAGGAGAAATTCTGAGTTCTGGATAAGCTCAACTGAAATCACTTCCATAGGTTTTGGGATTGGGTTGGACTCTGAGTAATGTGGGAGTTTGGAACCAGATGATCTTACAGGTCCTTTCCAATCCAAATCACTCCAGAATTCCCTGCTCTCCTTAATCAATATCCTAAATGATCCCAGTGCTGCCTTACACAAACCCTACAGAGGTAGTTGCACATGATTTTTATCCAGATAGGAACACAAAACACAGGAACTCCCCAATCCAAATGTTTCTGAGCCAGGGATCTGGACTGAAATCCTTTGTTCCTTTAGCATCCAGCGAGCATGGCGTGAGCACCTGCAGCACCAGGAGCTGTCCCCATCCCCAGAGCTACGGGACAAGCACAGCTCATCCCCAACGTCCCCAACGTCCCCAATGTCATCGGACTCGGGCAAGATGAGCAGGTCCATCAGCATGAACACGTTCTCCGACAGCAGCACCCCTGTGAGTCTGGCTGGAATTCCTCCTTTTTCCTCTGTTGGCTTCCTTTCTGTGATTTGGGATAAGTGAAAGCTCAGTTGTGCGTTCACAGGGTTGATAATGGGTTTAAAAAGGAATTTTAGGTGTCTCAAATGACCTCCAGGCAGAGCTTCCTCTGGCAGGCTCATCAGGATGTGTGACTGTGGATATCAGACCGGGATTTCAGCAGATTTTGGAGGTGTTCTTGCTGGAAAAAATGGTGCTTTCAAGCGGTCTTCTGTCCTGTGTGTTTAGAATATTTTGTTCCCAAAAAAACTCAAATTGCGGTGCTTTTCATGCAAAGAAATGTGGTTTCTTTGTAGTTGTTCTTTTTTTTGTCTTTCTTGGTTGATTTTTATATTTGCTAAAAGAGACTTTGAGAAGTTGATTTAGGGGATCAAAGTTAAATTTGATTTTGGAATAAATATTCCAAGTTCACCAGTGGCTGGAGGCTGCATGTCTCTTTTTTTTCCAACCTAAAATAAGCCCCAGATCCCATTAATAAACACAGATCCCATTTCTGGAATACAAACAGCTCTGTCTCTGAATTGGGATTTTTAGGTCAATAAATAAATAAATACAGAGTCTGGAAATGTTGCCCTCGGTTTTGTGGCAGAAGACAAGATTTGAGGAAATTACAGACTGGAGTGCATGGAACATTTTGGGAATTCCAGAACCAGGAATTTCTGTGGTTTGTGGTGCAGGAAGTGTCTCCCTGCTCCCAAGGAAGGAACAAGTTGGTTGGATCCTCACTGTCAGTGGCTATTGCCACTCGTAGGACAGCATTTGGTGGCTTCTGAATTCCTACAAAAATCTGGGAATCATTGTTAGTGGCGTTCTTCAAGCTGAATAAATTTAATTCTGCCTTGAGTTGCAAAGTTGGAGTGTTTTTAATCTTGTAAAGCCCAAGGTACTGATCAAACAGAGCTTTTCCACACTAAAAACTCTGATCTTGGAATTCTGGGGATAATTTGACTGTTTCCAGTGTTGATCAAAGTGTTGATCCAGGCCCAAAGTGAAGCTGCTTCCAGCAGGTTTATTTTGGGATGTGGTGCTTGACAGATTTTAATAAAATATTCCTGAGGGCACTGCTTTATTTCTAGTTGGGAGCTGGAGAGCAGAAGATAAAATGGGTGGGAATATTGTGTTAGACACTGATATTTCATGGATTAAAGAGGTTTGGTTCCTTTAATTAGAGGACTAAATGAGGATATAAATGTTTATCTGCTGCTGGAATCTGCTTCCACCAGAGGTCACTCGTACCCCGTGCAGGGACAGTCCCGGGTGCTCCAGAGCTTCCCCAGCACTAATCCCGTTTGGAAAATGACAATTTTGGGATGTTTGGGATTTCAATAAGGGCATCTGGGAGTTCTGTATTTGTGGGGAGAAAGCGATGGCTCCATCTCTGAGTATTTGTAGGGTAGAACAAGGGATTCTCCCCGGCCTTCCCCATGGAGAGAACTGATGGAATGAGTGGAATCTCAGAGCTTGAGGGAGGAGATGGGGAAAGGAGAATTCTTGTTTGGCTGCTGTTTTGTAGCAAAGGGAGGTTTGTGTGTGTGTAGCACAAACAGGTTTTCAACTGTTGGAAAAGATCTGTTATTGATCACTGATCAGATTATGGTATGAGGAGCACACAGGCTGCAGCTGTTTTGTCTTCACTTGCTCTTGTTTTTCTTTTGTGCATTAATTTTTGCTAAAAAAAAAAAAAAAAAAGTTAGAATACAGATGTAGAACAGATTTGAAATTATATTCTTCCTTGCAAATGTTTTCTTTTTTATTACTGTGTAGAAAAGTGTCAAAAATTCCCATCCTAGATGGGTTTCTGCTTTTTTCCTCCAAAATCACTGAATGGCTTGGGTTGAAAGGGACCTTCAAGCTCATCCCACCCTACCCCTGCCATGGCAGGGACACCTCCCACCGTCCCAGGTGCTCCCAGCCCCAGTGTCCAGCCTGGCCTTGGGCACTGCCAGGGATCCAGAGACAGCCACAGCTGCTCTGGGAACCTGTGCCAGGGCCTCTCACCCTCCCAGGGAGGAACTCCTCTCCAATATCCCATCTACATTTCCACTCCTTCAGCTTGAACCATTCCCTTATTCTATCACTGCAGTTCCCAATGAAGTCTCTCTACATCTTCCTTGTATCCCCATTCAGATTCTGGAAGGAACTCTGAGCTCTGCACACAACTTCCTCTTCTCCAGGCTGAAAAACTCCAACTTTCCCAGCCTATCTCCATAGGGAAAGATGTCCAGTTCCCTTATCAACTTCATGACCTGTTCTGGACTTGCTCCAACAGTTCCAAGTCCTTCTTACTGTATGGACATCAGACCTGGGTGCAGCATTCCAGGCGGGGTTTCAGGACGCATTCCACGTCCAGGAGGATGTGTTAGCCCGGCTCCCACCCCGCTGGGCAGCCCGGGATGCGGAGGCGGCGCTCGGGCGTTCAGCACCGCGGGCAGCGGCGGGGCCGGGGCCGCTCAGCACCGCGGACAGCGCCGAGCGTCTCCCGCCCCGCGCCCGGGGCTCCGGGCTCGCTGCCCTTTCTGCGGCTCTTACCCCAACCCTGGCACTCCTCTCCCTCTCCTCTCCTAAAAAGCATTGGGCTGCTCATGAGAATGGCACAAACTGATTCCGTAAAACTCTCATTTTTTTGCTTGAGCCAAGTGCTCCAATAGGAAACTTTCTACCAAGAAACACTTTTTTTTTTAGAGGTGTAACCACACAAAACCTGCTTTTCCAAACAGGAATGGTTATATCCCCATCCTTTCTCCATTGTTTGATGCCACAGGTTTGATGCTAGGATTGAACTCCTCTGCCCCAAACCCCAGTTTGTTTTTCCTTCCATGTGGTACCTTCCAAGCTGGGACTTTTCTTGGTGATTTACTAAGGTTTGGTTCTAAGATAGAACAAAATCTCTCTGCAGTCTTTGCATTTTCCTAGGTCTCTCAGGAGAATCCCATTTTTCCACTGGTGTCTGTGACATTCCCAGGTGTGTTTTGCACCTGCAGGAGCAATGGGAAGTTGAGGGAGAGGGAAAATCAAAGCGAAATCCTAACGAGCAGTGTGGTATTAATATGGGGAACATTCCCTCTTTCCTGTGAGCCTGAATTCCCAAACCCATGAGCAGCAGAGAGGGAACCATCTGATAAATATTTACAATGTGATTTCTATATAATGTAAAAATGCAAATCCTTGCTCTTGAGCAGTGTGGATGGAAACATAATTAAAGATGAGGGAGAGAAATCCAACTGAGATGAAAAGGCCTTAATTAGAAATCAAGTATTTGATGGGTTGGAGAGAAACATTAACGCTGATGTGGCTGTCAGATAACACTTGGAATGAAGGGAACATGGAAAAAAAAAAAAAGTTGTTTTCAATCCCTCCTACTGGATTTGGATAATTTCAGTTCTAAATGTGAACAGGGAATTCACAGTGCAACGGCCTAACATGGGCTTTGTCTTTAAAATGTAGTTGGTTGTGGGTTTTTGTTTGTTTTAAAATTTTCTTTTAAGTGGAGAATTAGTTGTTGAATTTGTGTTTATTTATGTATATCATTATCCCCAATGATTATTCAAGTTTAAATCCCTTACAAATATTATCCCATGGGATTTTCAGTGCTGGGATNACCCTCCCAGGGAGGAACTCCTCTCCAATATCCCATCTACATTTCCACTCCTTCAGCTTGAACCATTCCCTTATTCTATCACTGCAGTTCCCAATGAAGTCTCTCTACATCTTCCTTGTATCCCCATTCAGATTCTGGAAGGAACTCTGAGCTCTGCACACAACTTCCTCTTCTCCAGGCTGAAAAACGCCAACTTTCCCAGCCTATCTCCATAGGGAAAGATGTCCAGTTCCCTTATCAACTTCATGACCTGTTCTGGACTTGCTCCAACAGTTCCAAGTCCTTCTTACTGTATGGACATCAGACCTGGGTGCAGCATTCCAGGCGGGGTTTCAGGACGCATTCCACGTCCAGGAGGATGTGTTAGCCCGGCTCCCACCCCGCTGGGCAGCCCGGGATGCGGAGGCGGCGCTCGGGCGTTCAGCACCGCGGGCAGCGGCGG
>VWZN01009241.1:0-24296 GCA_013396955.1 Regulus satrapa | reverse complement strand
ACTTGGGATGAAGGGAACATGGAAAAAAAATGTTGTTTTCAATCCCTCCCGCTGGATTTGGATAATTTTAGTTCTAAATGTGAACAGGGAATTCACAGTGCAACGGCCTAACATGGGCTTTGTCTTTAAAATGTAGTTGGTTGTGGGTTTTTGTTTGTTTTAAAATTTTCTTTTAAGTGGAGAATTAGTTGTTGAATTTGTGTTTATTTATGTATATCATTATCCCCAATGATTATTCAAGTTTAAATCCCTTACAAATATTATCCCATGGGATTTTAAGTGCTGGGATATAAAAGGATCCTCTTCATCCTTTCTGCTGGTGGGAGCTGAACACCAAAAAGTTCTTCTTTTTTATGTTGTGTGTATTAAAGGTTGGGTATTGATGTGATTATTGATGTCAATTTGAGTCCTTGTGGTTTAGCAGCAGCAAAATCAATCCAGAATTATCTTGGTTAATAATAAAATCACAGATAATGCATTTCTGATGATGCTTCTGTGGGAATATTCAGCTGCTCGAGGCACTTGAGAACAGTTTGTTGACTTCTGGGTGGGTTTAGCTCTGTGAAGGTTCACAATGAGGTGGCTCTGGTGAGTAGAGATGAGAGGTCTCAAAAATAGTTTTATTTATGTCCCACTTCAGGAGATTTGGCTGAATCCTTTATAAATCCTTTCTAAGCTAATTCTATCTACAACATCTCATTTATTCCCACAGCAGGGAAATTCCACTGCCAGCCTTTTACAAAGTCAGGCCCCAAAATTAAAATATTAATGAAGACTATAATGCTTAATTAGGCAGAGGGGTACAGAGCAGATTTGCACCATCACAGAAATTTCTGGGGGGGTTTCTCTCCAGCCCTGTGTTAAGACACTGAAAATCCAGAATTTCCTTTATCTGAGGAACTTCCAGAGATAGATGGATAGATGGGATTCCACCCATAGACGGGAACTCCCAGGCATGTCTCAGGCATGGAATTATTTCAGACTGGGAGATTTCCAACCACAGGTTTCCCAAAAGGAATTACAGTCCCTGGCTGGAATGAGCTATATTTTCATGGGACCAAAAAAGAGGGGAAAATGTAAGAAATTTAAGTAATGCACTATAAAGTCATGATTAGACCAGGAGGAATTAGATGTATAAAATATATTTAATAGAAGATTACTGTGATGGGGGGAAAATCCAATGGAAATTGCCCCATCCTGAGCCATTAAATTATTTTAGTGGCTCTATCACCACTGAAATGTGGCAGCAGCACTTTAATGGGGTCCATTACAGAACAGTGGATCTTCCCAAATATATCCAGATTATCTCCTCCCAAAGGGCAGAGTATTGATTTCTGCTTGTAAAATGAATTTTCAGGGTAAATACACCAGAAAAGTACATTTTTGTGGGGATAAATATGATTTGAGCTATTTCACTGCTTGGAATTTAAGCAAATTATAATCATTATTCTGGTTTTTTGGAGATTCTGACTCTGTTTCAATTACTCAATTTTTGGAGGCATTTTTCCACCTGTGAAATGACTTCTTAGGGTCAGCTAAAGGTCATTAGACATAAATGACATTTTAGGGAGGCATTTAAGGAAAAAAATCCACATTTTCTTTGGGAATTTCTTCAAGGGAGTGAAAATTTTGCACTGGGGGTAAAAAAAAAGCCATTTTAATCTTAAAAAAGAACCCAAAATGAGCAGCAGGGAGGTGCCCTGGTGATGGTGGTTCATGTCCCACCTGCTCTGCCCATTCTGGAGATGAGCCCAACACAGATGATGCTTTTGGGAGGAAGGCTGGGTAGCTTTGCTGCTCTACAAACACCTCACTAAATCCAGTTTTCATGACATTCCCACATTGGAGTTATTTGGGTCTTCAACAAAACCTGATTAAATCCTGTGTTAATGGAGATTTCCATGCTGGAGTTACTCAGGTTTTCAGATTTTCTCCCAACCCCATCTCTCATGCCAGTAATTTTTGGTAAAAAAAATTAGCAAAGGTCTTTAAGAGATCTAAATCCAGCGATGGACTTTGGGGGTTATTCTGGATTATTCATTAATTCCATTATTTGTCTGATTGCATCACTTGGTTCTCCCTTTTTTATCTCCTGCTGTTCTTTGTTCCTTTCCTGTAACGTATTAGCCTTTATGAACCCCAAAATTCCCCAAAGTTCCTCTGTCCTACCCATGTAACAGTGAATTTCTGAGGGGTTTCTCATTTCTCAGGCCTTTCTCTCCAGTAAGATTTTGTTTAGCACTGCCAGGATCACCTCACACCCAGTCGTGTCCTTGCCCCTTGGACTGTGCTTTAAGTCACCTTCACTGGTGACTTCTGAAATTTTGACCTTATTTTGCCCTTCTTTGCCAACACTGAATTAAGTATTTTTCCTCCTGTTGGCCAGGGCAGTTCCCTCCTGGGAACACCAGAGCCAGAGGTGAACTGTGAAATATTCCTGTGGTTTATTATATTGGACGTTTTCCTGCTGTTCTGATAACGCATTCCCCACGCCGTGTATACACCAGTCCTTCATTATTTGAAAATTTAGGAGCCCTTGTTTTTTCAACTAAACCCTTGTTTCCAGTTCCTAATTAAGGCACTGCTTTAATTGCATTAATTCCTCTCATTCTGAGCCTGAACGGGGAGCTTGGAAAACGCTGCTCCAATCACATCAGTGGCCACGCTTTGGCTTTTCCAAGGTATTTAAAATTCCATTGCTGTTCCAATAAACCTCAGCCAGTGGATTATTTCTCATGGACAGACAGTCCATCCTTCTCCTGGGGATTTTATGGACAGAGTGTATAAAATGATAACACAATGAATGGGCCACTTGCCATCCTCTATCAGCTGCTTAAATCAGCTGCTCCAGACAGGAATTCAATACAGGAGAAGCTGTTCCAAATGGATTTTTCAGGTACAAGGCATAACAAGGAATTTCAGGAGTATTCTTGATCCATTGGCACCGAGATAGCTTTAAAGACATTTATGGGCCTTCAATAAAGATGCTTTCAGACGATCTTCAGAATAATAAAATCGCTTTGGTGCTCTGAGGAGCTTGGAAGAAAATCAAATTATTGTTAGATAAGATTATGTCACTGTCCAGAAATCCCAGGTATTGGATAAAATCCACTGAGAAGCAAAAGGAGAATCTCATTCAGGGAGGGAAAGGAAGAGAAGGTTTTGCATGCAGGAATTGAATATTCCCCTGTAATTTTATTTTTATGTAAATTATGTAAATTAGATGAAGTTGTCATAATATTTCCCAGGCTGAATTCATGCTATTTATGAACACTGCAGTGCTGTTTCCCCCTCTCCTGTAAAAACCTGCTGTGCTTCCCAGAATGCCGGGGATTTAGCTCGTCTCCTGTGTTTAATTTTGCAAAATTGGGATGCAAACTTAAATATGAAATCTTGAAGCCAAATTTCAGGAACTCATTTCCTGCCTCAAAGGAAACGGAGAGGGAATATGGCAGTGCCATGGAGAATTCAGTATTTAGTGCAGAGCTGTGGTTTTGGGATGTAGAGAAATTTAAAAAGGCTGTCCAGGCAAGTGGTGGATTCATGGATTCACCATCCCTGGAAGTGTTCTAAAAATGTGTGGATATGGCACCTGAGGACATTATTCAGTGATGAGCATGGGCTGATGGTTGGACTTGATCTTGGGAGTCTTTTCCAATCTTAAGAACTCTGGGATTCCATGAAATTATGGCTCTGGTGTGAAATGATAGCTTTTCCCAAGACTGGGAAGCCTGCTGTGGCTTCCTGCTCACTTGAGGCCCATTTTGATGTTTCTCTTCCTGATGGCCAAATATTTCTTGGATTTCCTTCCAAAATAATTCTAAAGTTGCTTTGTGGGGTGGATTTCCATGGGTGACCGCAGGGCAGGGCTGGACCTTTGTCTGTCCCTTCCCGTTTCTGGGGAAGAAAATGCCCCAAACCTCTGTTTGAGCCCCAAATTTCCTCTAGGACAACAGTGAGGTTCCGAGGAGCTTGGAATTTGCACATACAAATCCCAGTCTGGCTTTTCCATGTTCCAATTCCCATTGCATGCCTTTAATCCTGATACACTTCTTTGTTAAAGTCCATCTGCAGGAACTCCTTCATCCCCTTCTACTGGAACAGATCCTTTGCTGCTTCTTATTCCAAAAGAAAGGGAATTGGACAACTTTGTGCCTGGATTGTGACCTTTCCCTAAGAATTCCTTCTCCCTGTTGGAGAAATCTTTGTGAGGGCACTGATTCCCTGCAAATCTGAGCCTGACTCGTCACATCATCAGAAATCCCCAAACCCTTGATGCTGTAAAAATATCCCAGAGTTCCTTAAGTCGTTTTCCAGGAGGAGTTTAATGATCCAGAAAATTAAGAATATTCACTTTTTTTTTCCCCCCCCAGTGAGGAGATATTTTAATTCCAAATGTTCCCACTTAATTTCCCTCAGAGCATAAACTCAGATCTTCCGTGGCAATGTCCTTTCAGCTGTCCTTCTTTTTGGGATTTATCTTTTCCATGCTTTTATTTTAAACCCTGCTCTTTGACACAAAAAAAGAATTATTTCATTTATTAAAGGCTGTGCCCACCACATGAGATAATCATGGCAAAGAAATGAGAGGCTGTCACCGACTCCTCTCTCCATGCAAAAGGAATTGCAGAGCTCCTGGCTGTCAATGGATGCATTTTCCAGCAGCACTGAAGGGCTTTATTTGGCTTTTTACAGCACCACTGTCCTTTGTTCCCAGCCTTCGGCACACAGTGTAACTTTGTCTGCTGGAAGGATTGATGCCAACGATGGAAGAGATCCTAAAAGCTTATGGAATTTCTTTTGGGATACTTGAGCCTCAGTAAATGTTTTATTACAGCAACAGAAGCATGAAGAGAGGGAAGGTTGGAGAAGGGTCTTGCTTAGAGTGAGACAGAGAAAATCAGGGTGGGGTAGGTTTAATTCAGATAAATCTGGGTTTAGTCCCAAACTGGGGCACTTCCAAGAGGGATTTTTTTTTAAATGTGCAAGTATAAACTCTAATTAGATTGATTTTTTAAAAAAGTTAAATTAAAAGTAATTTTCAGCATAACCTGATGTTGGGGTTTTCCCCACTTAATTAGGCTGGAACAGGAACTTCAGTATGAGCTTGGATTATGGTGTGTTTTCCTTTTAACTTTATTTATTTCAGTGTCTTCTCCAGTCATGGAGCCGCCGAACCAGTGGGAATGAGCTGTGTTTGTAATTCCAACACTGGTTTGGCTGCAGGGCTGGATATTCTGGACAGATCCATGACAGAAACTTAGCTGCCTAAAAGTGAACTCCCATTTGTTGGATGTTTTGCTCCTCCTGTGTTTTCCTAGAATTGCAGGATGATTTGGGTGGGAAGGGACCTTAAATCCCATCCCACCCCATGCCATGGGCAGGGACACCTTCCACTCCCCCAGGCTGCTCCCTGGACACTGCCAGGGATGGGGAAGGTGTCCCAATATATTGTTTATTTCCTTGGTTAAACCAGTGTCAGAGATCAACTTAATTCCTGTGGAATTTCACTTAGAACATGGAAATTACCTGAGGTTTTGGGAATTCACCTTTATGTAAATGGGAAATGTAGCTGTATGCTAATATAAATATCCCCATGTATAAAGTAACTTATAATTGCACGATCCAGATGTTTTCCTGTTCCATAAAACCTGAACGGACACGTGCAAAACACAAATATCCAGCACCCATCTGCATCCCAGCTCCTGGATCCCTTGGCACAGGGATGCTGTGGGATCAGTCCCTAAATGAGCCTCTCCCTGCCTCCATAATTTGGGGATTTATCCAAGCAGCCTGACCTTTCTCAGGGACTCATTACTCAACCTTCTCCCCTTCAGTATCTCAATTAAACCATGGGAAAGCCTTGCTTTGGTCATTAGGATGGAGAATCCAAGATTGGAAGTCATTGCTTATTAAATATTACCCAAAAAAAAAGCTGGATTTTAAAATTTAGCTGGTTTGGGAGATCAGCAGATGGAGAAGGAGCAGCAAACCTCTGCTGATCACAGCTGAGGCGCCTGGAAAAATGTTTCCACAGTGACACTAAAATCTTAATAACCTGTCAAAGGCGCTGCTCAGGAGAGGTTTGGGATGAAAAATAGCTCCAAGATTTCCAGCTGAACAATGCTGGGTTCATTAAACATCCATCAAAACCCAAAGTGAAAGTTAATTTACCTCAAGTCCTGCTCCTGGGCAAAGCCAAGGCCTACTTTTTAATTTTCCAGGAGAAAATTTGGCATTTCAGCCATGAGTTACTGAGAGCCCACATTTGTGGGGAGCAAAATCCCAGTGGGGAGAGACTGGGAGTGATCAAATACTTGAAGGTGCTGTTAAATCTCAAATAACTGTTATCTCAACACAGAAACTAGGAAAAAAATAAATAAGTAAAAACAGAGCCTAATTGACCTGACAGATTAATTATGCCCTATTTGGACAAGTGGATCAGGAAAAACTGAGTTGGTTTTGGACAATCTGATCAGGAGAAATTGAACTCTCATGATGCTCAGGAGAGCCTGGAAATGCAGATTGTTCAATTTTGGGTGGCCTTCAAACAATCAGACAAACAGGAGCTGTTTTCTCCCAAAATATGAAATCCATGCCTTTTCCTCTCATAGATGCTGTCTCAAATTGTGCATTTTTCCCCATCATTGCAGGTGTCTGTTGCTTTATTTTGGGGGAGCTGGTCACAGAAATAGTTTTAGTCACAGAAATGTTCACAGAAATAGTTTTGGGTTTTTTTAGGTTGGTTTGATACAGCACCCCGTGGAAGGAAAGGTGAATTTGAGTTTTTCCTTCCACACAATCCATCCTCTCTTGAAGTGCAGAGCTGGTTATGGCCCAGCCTGAGACAGGCAGGACAATATTTTCTCCTGCTTTAAAGGGCTGTGAGTTATCCGGGATTTTTGTGGGAGAGCCACATCCACATAAGGAATGTGGGGACACCCTTTCAGGAGTTTATTGGAGCTGTTATGCATTTAAATTGTCCCATTAGGGGGCCATGCTCCCCTGGCTGCCAATAAAGATCAGTCTCAGGAGAGCTATGGAGACTCTTCCAGGAATTATTCCTGCTATTTCCCACTTGAATGGGTTGCTTATTTTAGGAAAACAATGATTTTCTCCAAATGAGGCAGCCTGAAGTTTAACCTTCGTGAGCAGATATTTATCTGCTGTGATGTTCTTATCTCTAATCACAGATTTATTCAATAAATGAGTTTATAACAACGTGATTGGGTCCTGCATGGATCCCTGCATTCCTTCTCAATTCCTCCATTCCCTGCTCCTTCCAAACCAACAGAAATCCCAAAGAGACAGTAAAAAAACAGAGGTGGGGACATGACAATTTCCTGCAGTGGCTTTTGTCCATAATGAATAATAAAAGCTAAAATAGAACTATTAACAAATGCCTTAATACTCAGCTCTGCTTCACTTCTAAAGGAATGAAAGAATTTAAACAGAAGATGGAATACTAAAAATATCCTAAAAAATATGAATACCTGGATCAACTTTAAATAGGGATCTTCCTTTAAATCCTTCCTCCTTCAGTTGTCTGCCTGAGGGCTGATGGAATTAACAAGGGATTATTACAATATTCTAGATTTGAAACATTAGACAACAACCCCTCCCTCTGTCCCCAGGAGATCTGACTTTTATTAACAATTCCTAGAAAAGACTGACACTGGGAAGCTGCAAATCCAGCTGCAAATCCTCTTCCCAGGAATAGTATCAAGTGAAAAGTGTGGAACTCAAATAAATTTATTTTCCCACAAACCTGCCAGATCTCATTCCAAAAGTTTTTGTGCCCCCTCCTTATTTTGGGGGACAGGAGTTGGAAAAATGGAAACCAGCATAGAAAACTGGGATTTTTTTTCCCCTCTCCAGTGATAATAAATCATTCAGCAATGCTGCTCTGAAAAGTTTTTTACTCTTCATTAAATTTTCTGCTGCTGCCACCTCATATTTTGAGATCCAGACAAACTGGTCAGAGTTTGTGTTGCCATTGGATTTTTTTACTCTGTTTCCTGGAAGGGAAATTTATCCTGGTGCTGCTGTTCCTGGGCTGGAACCAGTGGGATGAGAGAAGCCTTGAAATCCTTGATTTTTATTTATCCCAACCCAGCTGTGTCCAGGTGTGGGATTGGAGCACCCTTGAGGTGTCCATGGATAGATTTGTTCCTCTGACCAGGGCTTAGCAATGTTTATGTGGTGGAAAATCAAATGGAGTTTTAAAAAAGATAAAAATTTAAAAGAAATTTCAAAACAATTAAGTTTTTTTTACAATTTAAAATAAATCTTTAAAAATAACCAACTTTTTAAAATTTAAATTTTAAAAAATGAAGATAATTTAAACATTAGAAAGTGTCACCCCAGTTAAGAACTTTTGGGATCAATCTGCAGTTTTAATGCTGAGGGTTGGCCTCAGATCAAAGCTGGGAGGGGTGGTTTTGTTTCTGGTCTTCACCAATTTCACTCAGTCCTTCAATTCCCTGACCTGAAATGCTGAAAATGACACAAGGGAATTCTTGGTGCTCAAAAAAAAAAATCATTTTCAAAGCCAGGAATTGCTTCTTCCCAACTGGATTCAGCTGGATTTTGTCCTTAGGTGTAGGAATCCAGAAGCAGAGAAGTATCCCTCTGACTGCTCTGGGGGATCCTGACCTCCAGGAAAACACTGACTTGGACCCTCACCCATGAAGAAAGCTTCCAGAATCTCTAGGTAAACTAGAATCCATAAAAGAGTAAGATAGATGATAATAAAAAGTAGTGTAGTGCATCACTAGGGTGAGAAACTTAGGGTTTAGGGAGTTAACATGGAGCCAAGATGGAGGGAACAGGGCGTTGTCTCCAGTGCTGCTTCTTCTTCTTCCTCGTGTACTCCACGTTTTGCAGAGCTGGCAGCACCGAAGGGATTGGCCATCATTTGCCACGGGTTTTACTTACATCATGCACAAGAAATGGTAATTGGTAAAGAAAGAAAAATAAGTTACGTTTCTAGTGTTAGTTGGACAAAGGTGATTATAAAAGACCTTGAAATTGTGCATGTGGGGCCATTTTGATGGTGGGTCTTCCTAAGCACCAAGGCCTGTGTGGACGGTGCCAGGCTTTGTAGATAAGGAATAACAAACCTGGAGATGGAAGAGAGAAAGTGTCCATCCATTCCTCCTGACACAGGACTGACAGAGTGAGGCCCCTTTCACTTAGGCAGCAGGAATCAGAGCTGCCCCTCTGGCACAGAGCAAAGGGAATTTGGGGTGCTGCTGTGAGACCCTTCAGGAAATCCTTCAGGAAATGTGCTTTGGAGATAGTTTTTAAGGGAAAATTTCTTTTCCACAACCAATTCCTGCTTTGGGAATGGCACCTGTCGTCCCTGAGCAATTCCTGGGGCTGGTTTTCTTCTTACCACAGGGAAAATCCTAGCTGGGGTGGGATTCCCACCCCATTCCCACCCCATTCTCATCCATAAAACCACACTCCAGGAAGCAAAGAGTTCTCCCAAATGCATGAATAAATCCCTAATTTTGCTGTCACCGCTGCCTAATGATGTCACTGCAAAATAGCAAATTAGCTCATGAAATTGAAGGTGATTCCACTTTTCTGAGCTCACCTGAGCTCCTCCCAACCTGAATTTATCCCTTTGCTGGAGCACCCAATCCCATTGTTGTCCCAGCCGGAATCTGCATTTCCAGGAGGGATTTCTTTTGTCTCCCAAGCTGATTTTATTGTCCTTGCTGATAATTTCTTGATTAGTCTCCCATCAGCGCTAATGACTTGTTTCCTCCTGATTAGGGAGCCTGAGAAATAAATACAGGATGGGGAATAAATTAAAAGCAGGAGGTTGGGAATATTCCGGGCTGATTTCAGAGGTACCAGGAAAAGCACAGCCCTGCAGTTCCATGACTAAATTAATTAATGAGGGCTGATTTCCACCACCTCATGGATATAAACGGAGATAAAATCCCACTTTTGGTGTAAAATCGGGATTGAAACATGTCCTGAAATGTTGGAATTGCAATAGAGGGAAAGCAGCAGCTCTGCTAGGCTCTCCACATCCCCTCTGCTGTGCTCCCACATCCTCTCCCAGACAGGGAGAGCCTGCAGCTCTTCCTGTTCTGTCATTCCATGATATTCCAGACTCGGGAACCTGGGGCAGGAGGTTGGGAATGCCCAGTGCTCATTCCAGAGGCACCAGGTGAGCAACATCCCTGTGGTTCCAGGAATAACTTCATTGATGAGGGCTGATTTCAACCACCTCATGGACAGAAATGGAGATAAAATCCCATTTTTCATGTAAAATCAGGATTGAAACGTGTCCTGAAACGCTGGAATTGCAGGAGAGGGATTGCTGGGCTCTCCACATTCCCTCCTCTCCTGCCTGAGCCACTCATCCCCATCCTTCCCTCCCTCCCTCACTCTCTGGAACATTAGGAAAGTAAAGAAAGCTGAATAAATGAAAAGCCCTGTGAATTATTTATCCCTCTGGAGCGGCTCTTCCCAGCTATTCCAGAGCCCTTCCTCCCCCTCTGCAGCTCAGCTCCGCTTTAGGTTTATTCTAAATTATCCAAGGTTTTGTTCCAATTTTAATTCTCCCTGGCTAATTAATAATTAATAGCCTCACTTGCTTTGGAATCTCTTTTTTCCAAGCAGGGATTCAGGGAAAGGGAATGAGGCTGATCCTGCCCCTCCTCGGGCTCCACCATTGCCCAGGTGGGAAATAAATTCAGTTTTTAAGTTAAAGTTGTATTTTTTAAATTTCTTGGTGTATTTTTTCCCCTTCTTGGTGTATTTCCCCCCTTTTTGCTGTATTTTTCCTGTCACTGTGCTCCTACACGGACCATTCCCAGGCCTTTTTTTTCCTGTCTGCTCAATTTCTTTCCTTTAATCTCATTATTTGGGGGGGGTTTCCCTCCAATTTTTGCTTTCTGTGCCACCACCCTCATTGATTTTTTGGGATTTTTTTTCCTTTTATAATAATTTTCACCCCATTTTTTGCACTTTCCTCAATTCTCTCTTGGTGTTCTTCCCTCCAGCTTTGCTCAGGAGGGTTTTCCCCAATCTGCCCCTGCAGGAGGTATTTTACAGACAAAATATCTTGATGCTCTTTCAATATTTCCAACAGCAGATGGACCTAGAATGCCAAATTCTGGGATTTATTCCCTTTCCTCTGGGATCTTGGGGTTTTTTGAGCTGGGCATAATTTAATCCCTGAAAATGAAAAATTCTCTCTTGAACATTCCTCACCTTTTTATTTCTTTAAACCTTGAAGGAATTTCTTGCCTTGTGGCTCTTCCTGCAAGGAATCCCTGAGGATTAAGACATCCCTGAGGAGCTGTAATGAGAAAAAACGATGGAAAATAAATATATTTTTTATTTTATTTTTTTTTTCCTGGGGAGACTTGCAGGGAGTGCTTTTGTCCATTTTTCAGCTGTGTTGATCCATGAAACAATTAAAATTTACCTGAAGAAAGGCTCAGGGAGGGCACTGAGGACACCTCTCCTGGGATTCTCCTGCTTCCAAGTGTCAACCTGGATTTCCCATCATGATGCAGAACATCCCAACAGCTGCTGCTGGAACCTTCACAGCTCCTTTTATTCCATTCAAAAAGGGAATTCTAAATGTCAGGACAGGTTATTTAAGGGAAGAACCCCTGATGGGGATGAGATTCCCAAGCTTTGTTATGGAAAATTACGAGAAGTTGGAATTTAAAAGAATGGAATTAAGGGTTAGAATTTTGGTTAGAATTCTTTGTGCTTTGACTTGGGAAAAGGGGGAGATTTTCCTTCCTTTTCCCACCATCCATAGAGCCTGTGGAAAGGAGAAGCTCATGGACAGATTTCAAGGATGGGTACTTGGAAATTAATCCCCATTTCTGAGCTTCCTGCAATTTTCTCACTGCTAGAAACATTCCCATTTTTTTCTTGGATGACCTCTACGTTTCTGTGACACTTCCCACTATCCCAAGGTGCTCCAACCTGGCCTTGGACACTTCCAGGCATGAGGCATGTTTGGGAAAATCCATTCCACCCTCACAGGGAGAAGTTCCTTCACAAGATCCCACCCATCCCCCTGTCATTGTGAAGTCATTCCCCCTTTTCCAAGGGATGTGCTCAAAGGATGGGAATGGGAAGAGGAAGGTGGTATCAGGGATGTGTTTGTTTGTGCTCCAATCTCATAAGGAATTAGTAGAAACCCATCAGGGGAAATCCTAATCCCATTTTGGTAAATTGGGATTAAGGGACATGAGGAATTGTCTATGCCTGGAGTTGTAGCACATCATTAACAGTTCATTAATTAATAAATTCTCCAGGAGTTCGGGAGGAGAGGGAGAGGGAGAGGGAGAGGAGCCAGGCGCATAAGAAGTAACTGCGTCACAAACCTTGGGGGTTTTTCCAAGGGGCTTTTTGAGTGTTGGCTTTGGGGATCTTGTGCCTTTTGCCTATGAAGCTTTGGGGGCTTTTGGAGTTTATGCTTTTGTCCTTTTGGGGGGTTTTGAGTGTTACACTTTTTTGTCCTGGCCCCAGACTATATTTTGTCCCTTCTGCCTATGTTTTGTCCCCTTTGCCTTGTCCCTTTTGCCCCCCAGAGCGTGTTTTGTCCCTTTTGCCCATGTTTTGTCTCTTTGGTCCTGGTTTCAACCCGTGTTGAATCCCTTTTGTCCATGCTGTCTTCCTTTTGCCGTATTTTGTCCCTTTTGCGGTGTCTTGTCCCTTTTACCTGTGTTTTCTCCCTTTTGCCCGCGTTGTGTCCCTTTTGCCCTGTCCCTTTAGCCGCGGCCTGCCTGCCCTCCGGCCCCGGCCGGCCCTGCCTCTCCCTCACGGCTGCCGCCTCCCTTCCCTGCCTGTGTCCCTCCTGCTCCGTCCCTGCTCCCTGCCCGAGCCTCCAGCGTCCATCCCGCCGCCGAGCCGGACCATGCCCTCCAGGCTGCCGCCCCTCGCGCCCCGCTGTCCCCTCACCTCACCTCGTGTCCTCCGGTCGCCTCAGGAGCACCCAGGGCTGGTAGCGAGCGCAGCCCCGGCCTCGGGAACCTCCACGGCCCGCCCCGACCGCCGCTGGTATCGCCCTCTTCTCCCTCGGCCTCCTCTCACTTTCACCTTCCCATCTTTCCTCCCCTTTGCTCTGTCTTTTCTAGCCCTCCTTGGTAGGGTAACTCCCTTTTAATTTGGGTTGGTTTTTTTTCGTTAGCAATAAACGATTCTCAGGTACCGTGTTCACCTCGTTCGGGTTAATTTCCTTCATGACCATCTGTTTTTAAAAGAACTCCGACACCCCTCAGGTGGATCGGGATGCAGCTCCCAGCAATGCTGGATTCAGGGGTTTTTTTCCCCCCCAGGTGGAATCAGGGATTTTTGAACCCTGCTAAATTCTGAGAATTCCCAATCCCAGAGCTGCTGCTCCAGCCCATCCCAAGCTGCAACTTCATGTTCTCATCCATAGAGAAAATATTTCCAATATTCCACCCTTTCCTAAATCCATTAAAAATGGGATTTTGTTGGAATTGGTCTGTTTCTGTTTTAGATAAGTGGAGCTGCAGGAACCTGGAAATTCCATGCTGGGATGGCTCAGGATGCCCTTCACCCTTCTCCTCTCAGACACAGCCCAGGGTAGCAAGAAGCCCCCCTTAAATATAGGAAATAACCCAAGGGATAATAAATGCAAGGAATTGAGGCTGGGGATTCATTGTCTGGAGTTTCCTGTTGCTGGAATATCATTTAGTTCAGCTAACAGGGCAGGAATTGCAACTTTTCCAGCCCTGACTTGAGCAGAGGGAAGCTCTAATTGCTTGTCCCACTTCCAATGGAAAGGGGTTTTCCATGAAAAAGAGCAGATTTTGGGGTTTGGCCACTGTGCAGCAGCTTCAGGCACCCCAGATTACAACTGGTCTCCACGAGGAAAGAAGGAGGATCCTCTGGACACTTTAATCCATTTCCACAACTTGGAGCAGGTCTGGGATTGCCACAAACAGTGAAATTCCAGGGGCAAATCCTGGTGGGAGCCACAGGGATGCACCTGGCAAGCACCACGGGGAGCAGAGCCCTGCCTGGCCACCACCGTCAACACCACCAGGGTTTGCCACCAGCATTCCTTACAAAGGACAACCCCACGGTTTGTCCTGGAATTCCCAGTACGGTTTTTCCTTGCAGAGCTGGAAGCCTCCTCTGCATTCCATGCCCAAGCAGGCTGGGAAGTGCTGCCAAAAGCAGGAGCTCCAGCTGGATCCAGCCCTGCTATCCCTGTTCCCAGAGCTCTTCCTGTCCTAATTCCCACCAGGAAGGGCGTGCAAGAGGCTGAAGGTGCCGATTTGATCTGGGAAATCCCAGGAATGCTGATGAACGCCTCCAGGATGGTGTGAGTTTGGAAAGCAGAGGGAAAAAATAACCCCAAAAGGATAAAAAAATCATGGCATATTAATGCTTGGAATTGTCTGCTGGAGCAGCACGGGAAGAGGGATGAATAATTCAAGGCAGACAGGATTTCCCTGGCAAGGTCGAGGCTTGTGAAGGGGAGGATTTTTTGGAGAGAGCAGCATTCTGCTTTCCTTGGGAAGAGATCTCCTTCCATCCTAAGGGCTGAGGTGACTCCAGGAACCGTCTGGGTTTGGGGAGATTCTTTTGGAAGCGGCCCCATCGGCGGGACACAGAGTTCAGCTGGAATCTCGGATGCCAAAGGAATTCAAAGTCGGTTTTTCAGCTCCACGGGTGAATTCCAGAGGAATGGACAGCAGGAAGGACAAGGGGGGAGTGCAGCCATAGTGGGGCTTGGGATCCCGACATCCCAATCCCTGGGATTTCTCCCAAAATGCCCTGAAAGGAGCCGGGAGTGGAAGATGAATGTGAGTACCCTGGAAATTGCTGCTTGCAGCCTGAGCTCTGCTCTCCTGCTCATTTTTACTTCAGTCCCCTCTGAGAGGCACAATCTGGGGGACAAATCTTTTAAATAATTCCCAAAAAACCCTCCTGGGGCTCGTTGGAATGAGGAGATTTTACAGGCACCAGGGAAGGAGCTGAAGGATAGGGAAGAACTCCAGGGTTTCTGATTCCAGAGCCCAGCTCCGCCTGAACCCACCTCAGCAGCTCACAGAGACATTGATTATTAAGACATTTATTTATTTGGACATTTATTTGTTTTTAAAGACATCTATTTGATTATTAAGATAGTAATTTATTTATTTATTTATTTATTTATGCATTTAGTTGTTTGGATGCTTATTAATTTATTTTGTTGGTTGGTTAGGCATTTATTTGTTTTTTATTATATTTATCATTATTGGGGGATACACAGCATTGAATAAGAATAAGAGAATAAGAATAAGAATAAGAATAAGAATAAGAATAAGAATAAGAATAAGAATAAGAATAAGAATAAGAATAAATGTCTTGGCTCATCTTCCACACCCCCCAAATGCACCCCAGGCTCTATTTTGACCTCAGCAGCCAAAAATATCCATGGATTTTATTTTATCCTTCTGCAGGAGCAACAGGTCCACCAGTAAATCTTGGTTCCTTGGGATAGATCCTAATGGAGCTAAAGTCATTATTTTTAACCCTAATTTGATTTTACGTTGAATGAATTTTACTTTTTTGTTTATCAAAGAGGATGTCAAGGGCAAGGGACAAATACCTTGGAGTGACCTAAAGGGAGTTTGCAAGGCTGGGGGATTTTATAGGGAATTATTCCAGGAGGGGTTTTAAACTGGGGCTGTGAGACTCTGCCAGCAGAGCTGTGGATTTCATGGGAATTTGGGATGTTGGGCTGGGATTGTGACTCAGCATCTTCAGCTCAGGGATGGATGTGCTGGGAGGAGGGAGAGACAGGCAGGAGTTGGTGTCGAGAAATTCTGGGATCTCTGAAGCACCCCCGGGATCTGGGATCCCTCCCTGGATCCTTGGGATGATCCCTGCTTCCAGGGGCTGCTCCAGCCGTGCTTCCCCATCCCTGGGAGGGAGGGAAGGGAAGGGAAGGAGCTGCTCCATGGACGTGCTGCCCCTCACAGACACGATCCATCTGTAGGGATGGGAACTGGGGACACAGAGCCTGGGAAAGGGGTGTCCACCCCAGGAACCATCCCCCCCAGACCTCTGGATGTGTTTGGGATCTGTTCCTCACAGGTTTGGACAATGTGTGAGGTTTGGCTCATTTCCCTGAAATTCCCTGGATTTCAGACTCATCATGGCTGGATTTAAAATCCCTGCTTGGGCCGGGTTTTGTGGAGGGTTGGACACTGGATGGGGAGGGATTTGGACTGGGAGGCAGAGCAAAGTTAAACTCCAGCACCCTCTCGGGAAAAGGCAGCACCTTGGATATTCCCTGTGGCCACCAGGCCTGCAGCAAAGTTATTCCATGGTCACCAAAGTCTGCCTGGTTGGGATCTTGGGATCTAGGGCTGGAAAAGCCCAAAACGGAGCTGTTTGTGTGAGGCACTGAGCTGAAAAGAGCAATGAGAAATGGAACAGAGCAAGACAAAGCCTGAGCAGTTGCTTTCAGCCTAAAATGTAGATTTATGCAGAAAACAAATATCAAGAGCTGCATCTGTTGTGGGTGAAGCACAATTCCTCATCAGGGAGCAGAGCTCATTCCTCGCTGCTCCATTTGCTGCAGTCACTGATTTTATTTTCCCTGGATTTGTGTGTCATAAAGGAGTTTGGGAGTTTTTTTTGAAGTTTTGTGGTTTTTTTTGTTTTTTTTTTTTTTTTTTTTGTGTGTGTGAATATGAATATAAAAATATTTCCCTGGGCTGGGTGACTACATTCCTGATGTGGCACATGAGGAATCTCTGGACATCCAGAGTGTATTTGGGCAACGCAAGCAGGGAAAAGCCAGGAAAGAGCCTTTGGATGGTGGAGAGTGTTTGGGGTGATAACAGGGATGGCTTTCCCGTCTTTCCCTTTGTGCAGTCTGCATCCCAAGGGATGGGGGAGGGAAAGCTTCCCCACAGCAATTCCCCCTCCCAGGTGGCTGTTTATCTATTTTGGAGAGCAATTCTGGAGTGTCTGAAAGGAAATCTGTGCAGCTGCACTTCTGCCACCCTTTGCTGCCTCTCCGGACTCCTGTGCTGCTCCTCCAGCTTCCTCAGAGAGCAAATCCTGGGAGGAGCAGCTGGGAAAGGGAACCGGTCTGGAGAACAGGGGGATCAGGGGGACCCTGGGGCTCTGCACAACTCCCTGTCTGTCTGGGGACAGGGACAGGAGCAGAGGGAGCGGCCTCAGGCTGGGCCAGGGGAGGCTCAGGGTGGACATCAGCAGGAATTTCCTTGTGGAAATGTTGTTAAACACTGGAAGGGGCTGCCCAGGGAGGTTTGGAGTCCCCATCCCTGGAGGCATCCAAGGAATTCCTGGATGTGGCACTCAGTGCTCGGGGCTGGTGACAAGGTGGGGATCAGGCCCAGGTTAGATGATCTTGGAGATCTTTTTCAATCTAAATAATTCCATGATTCTGTGACTTCGGGGCTGCCCCATGGATGCAGCACCCCAGGTTGGGGGATAACTGAAGGGAGATGCAGGTCAGGGGTCTCAGTGATACCTTCCCAAAACCAGCTCTTGGAATCCCAGAATCATTAAGGAAAGGAATCAAAGAATTCCACAATCGTAAAGGAAAAAGAATCCCAGAATTATGAAAGAAAAAAAAAAACCCAGAATGATTAAGGAAAAAAGAATCCTAGAATCATTAAGGGAAAGGAATCCCAGAATCATTAATGAAAATGAATCCCAGAATGATTAAGGAAAGGAATCCCACAATCATAAAGGAAAAAGAATCCCAGAATCATTAAGAAAAAAGAATCCCAGAATTAATTTGGTTGGAAAGGCCCTCCCAGCCCATCAAATCCAACCTTTTCATCCCCCAAAGCAGGAGGGGAGCCAAGGAAACACAGAGACACATCCAGGGAACACTGTGGGCATCCCAGGGACGACCCCCTGTACCCAACACCACCTCTGGCAATGAAATGAGGGGAAAACTGGGGAGGAGAAAGCAGCGCAGGGAGTTTGGGCCTGGCCCTGAGATTTAGAATAAAAACCATAAGTTAAACCCAGAACTGCTTGCTCTGAGCCTGATTATGGAGCTGCGCTGCTCCGATGGCTCCTTGGAGGGGCTGGCTGAGGATCTCAGGAATCATCAGAGAAAAGCCAAGCTGCAGAATGCCCTGGAGCAGAGCTGAACCGCATCCCGATGGGAACGGGATCCTGATGGTGCAGAAACGGTAGAGGAGAATTGGGGGGAAGCTGGAATCAGCGACAGCTGTTGGCTCAAAATGCACCGCTAAGGGAGCCGATTGCTGGGATTTGATCCCACCCTTTGAGGCAGGAATTGCACCTTCCCCTCTCCTGGTTTGTTCCGTGTCCAGGCTTTGGCTGCTTTAGGCTGGGATTAATTATCAGTAACCTGACTCAACCCCTAAGCTGGGCTCAGACAGTGCTGACAGGGAGGGGCATTTTGGTGAACGTGAGATTGCGGATTGTGGGAGGAATGTCCAAGCTTTGTTTTTCCAAACCATTTTCTGTGCCTCTCCTTCAACTGATTTGAACCAAAAAATGATTCACTGTAAAATATTTACAGTCCCAGAAAATTTACAATCCTCAGCCCTAAGAGGCAGCAAACTGCATCGTCCAGGATGCAACAAAAACTTGAGAGGAATTCCTGGATGCTGGTTTTTACTCCAAACGTTCCTGGCTTCAGGCAGGTGGGATGAATCCTCCTGGATTCTGCTGGAGCTGAGCACGATCCTCCCTCCTTTTGTTGGACTCTAGCCCCTCCCAGTGACAGCCAGAGGCCTCCAAGGTGATTAACACATTCCTTAATTAAGCTGAGACTTCCTTTAGGGGCTGATTCCTCTCTGCCCAGAGGATCAGGAGGAATTTTGGGGGAGAAATGCTGCAAAAGCTTCTCTGCACATGCTGGAATTCAGGAGTTAATGCATTTAGAGGAAGCAACATAAATATTAAGATTCAGCAGGGCTCTGTGGATTCATGCATTTGAAATATTCCAGCTATTTCCCTGCTCGCATTCCTTACCCACGTGCCTTCCAAAGAGCTTTATTAAAGGGCATTTTTTTTTCCCCTGGCCTTGATGATTGCAAGGAATTCCAGAGGCTGCAGGACAGATAAGGAGATTCCTTTTGTTTACTCCAAGGATTTTGCTGGCCCTCCTGTGCTTCTGGATTGAGACAGACACAGGGGAAGCAGCTCCATCCCTGGAATTGTTTCAGGACAGGTTAGACAGGGCTGGGAGCAATCTGGGATAGGAGAAAGTGTCCCTGAACATGGATAGGGAATGGAATGAGTTTTAACCCATTCCATGATTTTATGATTAATCCCAGAGCCGTCTGGGCAGGAGCAGCTCTTTCATCTCCAATTTTTCCAAAAGAAAGGAGACAACGTGGACTTTGGAGGTGCTTTAGGATGTGGGGAAAAGTTCAGGGAGTGAGGGAAAACCTGGCAGGGGTGGAGCCACACAAACATCAAATCCCAGTTTGAAGAGCTGGGGGCTGCCGGAGCCCAAAATGCTGAGCATGGCCTAAGGGATTTGGGATTTTTGGGATGCTGCCCTTCTCCCACTCCTGCCCATCTGTCCCCTCCTGTGTCACCAGAAGAGCTTTGGTGGCAGTGCCGTCACTCAGAGTCCTGCTGGGATTTCCCTCCCCCTCATTCCCCCCTCTAAATTAAGCAAAGGATTAATTGGCTAAATTTAATTGGCTAAATTTAAAGAGTTAAACCTGCAAATCCAAGCGGTACAAGAGCAATGCCCACGAGGGTTTTGCGGGTGGCCAGGAATGCTGTGCCATGGCAGCCCTGCGCCCTCCAGCTCCCTGCGGGAGGATGCAGCATTCCAGAGGGGAATGCAGCTGGATGGATCCAACCCCTGCACCCCAAGGAGCTGCAGGTGAGTCCCCACCGTGTCCATTCTTAAATTAACTGGCCTTAATTTGGCGTTTCAAGGTGTTTGGTTAGTTGCTGGAATCTCAGGGATGCACAGGGCTGGAAAACCTGGAGCAGTGCAGCATCCCAGTGCTCCTCATGCCAGAGGCAGGGATTGGGATCATCGGGGAGCACAGGGGCTGCAGGATGTTATTGGGATTTTTGGAGAGGAGACAACTTTTCTGTTTGGATAAGTTGTAGAATATTCCACTCTGCCGGGATATTTATCCCATAATCATCAAATCATAGAATTCCAGAATGGTTTGGGTTGGAAAGGACCTTAAAAGCTCATCCAATTGCAATCCCCTGGGCAGGGGCATCTTCCACTATCCCAGGTGAACTCCAGCAGCTTTTTTCCTGCCCGTGAAATCACAAAACCCAGGAATATTCACAGAGGAGTTGCAGCAGGAAAAGGAAATGTGCCCTGATCTCCGTGCAGTCCTTCTCCTTTCAGGAAAGTGAAATCCTTTGTGTTCAGAGGAAACTTCCCTTTCCTGCTTTATCCCGGGGATTTTTTTTAATCTTGGAACCATTTCCCTGGCAAATCCCACCTGGGTAGGGACAATGCTCAGCTCTGTGTGGGAGTCAGTTCAAGAAAAAAAACCCCCAAAGTCAGTTTTTAAAGTAAAACCACAATTTGGGAGCTCTGGGTGGACATGGCTGTGTTGGGTTAAAGACCCAGGTGTCAGAAATGTCCCCATATTTCAGGATTTGTGGTGTTTTAAGGGTGGTTTTGACTTCCCTGCTTTCCTCTTTCTCTGACCCAAAAACTTCTGCAATTTAGCAGGAGAACACAAGAAACCCATTTTAGAATGGGGTTACAGCTGTGCCAAAATAGAAAAATCGAATCGAATTTAACAGCTTATGATAATCAGCACACTGCCTTTTAAAACAGCGCCAGGAAAAGAATAAGAATCTTATTTTTGTGATATATTTCTGCTTCAGAATCCACCCCACCAGCCTTGTTTGTATTAAACATCCTTTGCACTGAGTAAAAGAGCTGTAAAACAGATTCTTTCATCTCCAAGGGTTTGTGTTCACACGCTTGAAAATTCCTACAAATCCCAAGTTTTCCATGGTGGTGGAAAAGGGTTTGTGAAAGAGAGAAATGCCGTTTGTGTTTGGAATAGCAAGAGCTGGGATCTTCCTGTGCAGGGTTGAGCAGAAATATGTTCCCCGTGTATAATTGGGAGTGAGGAGGGTTTACTACAAGGTTAAAAATGATTGGATCTGTCTGCAGTGGAAAAAAAAATGGGGAAACTTGGAAAAATCACGCGTATGATGTGTTAAATCTTACAAAAAAAAATTATCTGAGGGCAGGGAAGCAGCGAGGGATTTGCAAGGACTGGCACCTTAGAGCATGAATTGAATGAAGGCTGAAACAATTTCATCCCACTAAAATAGGAAAATTTGGAATGAGAAGTATCTGCCACCCATTTCATGCCATTCCAGATGTCCACACTGGGAAATTCAGGGAGAGGGAAGCACTCTTGTCCTCCACAAAACATTACCAGTGCACTCGTGGTGTTGAAGGAAAGAAACTTCCCTGATGAAGATCCTATAAATCAAACTTTCCACAGCCTGGGAGCAGTGAGGCAGCTCCTCCTTTGCTCAGTGAATAATTCCTTTTGAGGCTGGTGGTGACGTTAAACCAGCCCCAAATAAAGAATTGCACCGCACAAATTGTGTCAAATGCCACCCCCTCCTAACCTTGTGGTGAAACCTTTTCCCCATGAAATTCATCTCTGGGATTTTGCTCCTTCCTGCCATTTGCTGGGATTATTTTTAAAACTGCACTTTGCAGTTCCTGATTTTATGGAGTTGCAGCCACCAGGCAGCCTGGGAGGGAAGCGGGGATCATCTGGGAAGAGGGGGGGATTCAGCTGCTCCTGGAGGTCAGGAAAGAGAATTGGGATAATCCGGGCTGAGCACCTGGAAGGGACACCTCAAGGGAAAGGTTAATCCCAAATAAACCATGTGATATTCCCTGTGTATCCCAGCCCCTTTATCCCTCTGAAGCCGTGCCTGGGAGTCTGAGTGTCCTACAGAAAATCTGGAGAGGAATTTTTAACCAGGGCATGCTGTGGCAGAGCAAGCAGGAATGGCTTCCCACTGCCACAGGGATACTGGGAAGGAATTCCTCTAAGGGTGGGGAGGAGCTGGGATGGAATTCCCAGAGCAGCTGTGGGTGCCCTGGATCCCTGGCAGTGCCCAAGGCCAGGTTGGACAGCCTGGGATGGTGGAAGCAGTCCCTGCCCATGACAGGGGCAGGGACAAGATGAGTTTAAAGTTCCTTTCCAGCCCAAACCTTGCCATGAGTCTGTGATTCCCACCCCACAGGGAGAAGAAGGGATGAAACTGAACACTGAAACCTCTCAGCCCGTCTGTGCCCTGCTCCTGATGTTTTTCCCATCTGATGTTGGTGGGTTTTGGAGTGCCAGGACTGCCAGGATGCTCCTCCACGGTGGCAGCTGCCCCGGAGGGGGATGTGGAATCAGACCTGGCCCAGGAGCCCCTCCTGCCCTGCCCCAGACAGGTCTCCTTGGGATGAGCTGTGTAGCAAGCTCAGAGTTCAGAATTCCCCCGAGCTAACGGGCTGCAGATGTTCCCTTCTCCCTCTCCTCCCTTGGAGCTACTGACAAAGCCAGGCTGTGGGGTGATTCCCCCGAGCCATGCCGCTCCCCGGGGGTCTGTGCCATGCACACCTTGGGCCTCGGCATCCCCTCCCACCCTGCACAACAGGGCATTTTTAACCCCCCTGTGCTGCTTTTGAGCTAGAGGAAATTTTCTCCCAGTGGCTGGGACAGGCTGGAATTATGTTTTGGATTTGGGCTGGAGACGGGTTGATAACACAGAGATGTTTGGATTCTCACTGGGTGACCTCAGAGTGTTTCTCATGCAAAATCCTCCCGCAAAATCAGTTCCTAATCCAATGCAGTGTTTCAGTATCATTCTAATTAAGAGTTGCTGGTTCTTCCCTGGCCCTGAACTCTCCCTATCCATATCCAGAGGGTTGGGGTTGCAGGGATCAGAGGGCAGCTGGATGTGCCACATCTCCCAAACCCTGAGTGAAGTTCCTAATCCTTGTGATTGATGTTCCCCATTTCAGCCACGCCGCCTTAAAAGGTCTCCTTGCTGTGGATTTGGGAATGGGAACATTTGCGTGTTAAACTTGGCATCGGTGACCCAGAATACAGAAACTAGATTAGTTTTTTTTAGCTGAGTTATTTATAGGCGACTCTTAACGAGTTACTTTAAATTACTTTTAAAGAAGGAAAGAAAGGGAGAGGGTGGAAGCAGGGATTTGTGGCAGGTGCCCTGTGGTCCCTCGGGGTGTGGGAGGGAGGATGTCACTTGCTGCAACTCCCTGCAGTCACCCACAGCCCCATGCAGAGATGATGCCACCCCCTCGCCAAACCGTTATAAAATCCTGGAACGGCTTGGGATGGAAAGGACCTTAAAGCTCATCCCATCCCACCCCTGCCCTGGCAGGGACACTTCCCACTGTCCCAGGCTGCTCCAGCTCCAGTGTCCAGCCTGGCCTTGGGCACTGCCAGGGATCCAGGGGCCGCCACAGAATTTCTGTGGAAATTCCATACCAGCCCTTCAGCAACCTCGCGGCCCTGAATTCTTCCCAAAATCACACCCATCCCTGCCCTGTGGCAGTGGGAGCCATTCCCTGTGTCCTGTCCATCCATCCCCTGTCCCCAGGCCCTCTCCAGGTCTCCTGGAGCCCCTACAGGCCCTGAAAGGGCTCTGAGCTCTCCCTGGATCCTTTCCTTCTCCAGGTGAGCCCCCCCAGCTCTCCCAGCCCGGCTCCAGAGGGGGTCCAGCCCTGGAGCAGCTCCGTGGCTCCTCTGGCTTCTCTCCAGCAGCTCCACACCCTGCTGGAGCCCCCAGATCTGGGGGACAGCTCTGCAGGTGGGGGTCTCACCTGAGTGGGGCAGAGAGGCACAATCGCCGCTCCCCTGCTGTCCCTGCCGCGGGACCAGCCCAGCCCAGAGGGGATTTTTTTGGCTGTCAGCGCCTGTGACCGGGTCAGGCTGATCTTCTCTTCCACCAGCACCCCCAAATCTTTCCCCTCCAGGCTGATTTGATCCATTCTCTTACCANCCTGAGTGGGGCAGAGAGGCACAATCGCCGCTCCCCTGCTGTCCCTGCCGCGGGACCAGCCCAGCCCAGAGGGGATTTTTTGGCTGTCAGCGCCTGTGACCGGGTCAGGCTGATCTTCTCTTCCACCAGCACCCCCAAATCTTTCCCCTCCAGGCTGATTTGATCCATTCTCTTACCAGCCTGGATTTATGCCGGGGATCACTTGGGATCGTTCAGACCCAACAATTGTGGAAATAAAGAATAGCAATATTTTGTCGTGTAACAACAAAATAGTTACAATA
>VWZN01009234.1:12427-22490 GCA_013396955.1 Regulus satrapa | reverse complement strand
AGCTTTTGGTTGGTTAAAAAGAAAGATTTGGATTCTTTGGTTAGAGAAATTAAGAAGTCTAAATTTTCTCTAAAATATTAAAGCTTTTTAATGTGAGTTTTCTTAGAATAATATAGGTAGAATTTCTATTTCTTCTCTATGCTTTTTACAAAATTAACCTAGACTGTATCAGTATTTTTGACAACAAACTGGATTTTTTTCTTTTCAGATTTTTGAAAGCCTTAGATTTATATATATTCCTTTATGAGATTATTTCCATTCATTATTTGAAATTATATAGAATAATAAATGAATGAGAGAGCTGGAGAAAACAGAAAACAGGACATAACATTTTCTGTATTACAACATCAAAATACACAATGGTATAAATAAACTAATCTAGGACTTTGATACACAATTTTCCTTTAAAATCATTTATACATGAATTGTATGAAAAAATTGCAAAACGATTTTAATAACTACCATGATAAATAATAATCTCTTACATTTATTTCACATATATGTGGTATGTATATAATACACATACACATAAGATTTTCATCGCCATTGTTTTGAGCACTTATACTTTTCCTCTGGAAAATATACAAGTTATATAAATCAGATCCTGTTTAAAAAAAAAAAAAATAAAAGCACAAGAGTATTACACTTGTTTCATAACAGAAACTTATAGCCTCAGGATGCAAGTGCAAAGCAAATCGGGAACAGCCAGAGTTTGCTTCCTTGCAGAATTTCTCAAAGGAACTCAACAAGAAGCTGTTGAAGACACACTGTTAGTACTGTACTATTCCTGACTTTTCTTTTAACTGTCTGCAAGCAGTACAACTTCAGTTAGCTCACGCTAAATACTGAAATATGACCCTGAAAGCCTGAGTTTCTTGTTGTCAGTTTACGGATCAATTTTTAAGCTAGTTTTGCTATGATTAAGGTGAGACTTCCAGAGATCCTTTCCAACCTAAATGACAATAAAGTAAACCTCTGAAGCACTATTTTAAACTAAATCCCCTGTGTTATACCCTCCAGTCATGTGGTTCAATCATGGAATTGCTGAACTGTTGTTTGCAAGATGCAATTTCTGAATACACCATGTTCCATATCTCACAATGTAATAGAGAAAAGTTTGTGATATTGTGTGAATTGACACATATGGGTAACCAGACCAAACATGAAGTCATAGCTGAAATGCAAAGAGTAGACTTATTTAGTTGCTTACAGTTGCTAATAGTTCCTGGGTGGCAGAGAAGCACAGTCTGTGCCTTTATGACCTCTCTCCCAACAGAAGGCTCAAGCATGTCTGTGAGAGTATCTTATCTCTACACAGGAATTAATTGTACTTCTCAAAACAGGTAGAGGAAGAACAATACTAGGCATAATGGAGATGGGGTAACTAGATGGAGTTACCTACACTGATAATAGCAGTTCCAGCTGCAAGGTCATTGAGCAGAACTATTCCCTCCTTCCCAAATCTTCTAGCTTTGACCCTTTCTTCCCAACAGATATTATTACATGATTTACTATTCTTAAGACTATTTCAGAGTTATTAGGATTTCATGCACAACAAGGAAAATGTCTAGGAGTACCTGTGAATCTCCCAAGTAGTCACCAAATCTAATGCAGCTGCTTTGATGGGACCTCCCTTAGGAAACTTGTTGCATGGCAGAGGCAGTAGCTCACGAAAGTTCTGGCATCCCTGCTGTGTTTCTCAGTCTTTTGATATAAAAATCCTTGCACTCCACCTCCTTTGTATTCCTTAACCACTGTTCTGGGATCAAAGACTATTAGAGAGAGATTTGCACATTTAAGCTTATCTAATTTCCTGAACTTGTCAAGGAAGCTGTGGTCAATACGGTGATATAGACAGTGCAATCAATGGAGTCCAGAATTCATTATTGGTCAATTTTTCTCAGCAGCAAGTAAGGATTCCTTTAGGGAAATCCTAGCCACAAGCATTCCAACCTCCATCAACTAGATTGCTATTGACGGTAGTGGGAGCAGCCCAGATCCTAATTCACAAACATGATAATTCAAGTGCTTTAATTAGGAGCTGAAACTCACACTTACTGATTTAATATGCCAACAGCTTATTCTGAATTTTTCAAAGCAAGGGGGGTACAGCAATGTGTAGACAGAGTAAGAGGTGCTTAGCAGGAGAGGGACAGAAAACCCAACATAAAGCCCACAGTGACACTACTGGCAGTATCTTCAATATCAGCCTGCACTTACAACAACTGTGCTGTCACGGGATCATTCCTGCACTTTGTAGTGGGAGCACATGAGGCTTTATGTTTATCAATGTACTTTTATCAGATTTGATGCTTTTGGTATCTCAGATAGCCTTCTTATTATTATATGAAACTATGTTCAGTTATGTTATTGTGACACTCTTAAAACTGACAAAGTACAAAAAAGCTGTCCTGTACCTGAGGCGTTCTCTACTGAACTACTGTGCAGAAACTTCACCAGGATGTTTCTAAACTCAGTTTGAAAATAGTCTAGATGGCAACATACATGTGCAGTGCTAAACCCATACTGTTAAACTATTACTTAACAACACCATAATTATCTTTAAAATCTAATTTTAACAACAAAGTATTTCCAATTTGCTTCCATATAAAAATACCAAACCTTTATTTCATAAAAGATCACTTTAATAGGCACTTGACATCACATTATTTTATTTAATGTATGTATTTAATGTGGTACATCTCCCTCTCTTATCCACTTAAATAAAAATAACTAGCTAAAGATATAATTTGTCATTGAGGTATTTACTGGGAGTAGGTGATTTGTCATATTAATTTAAAGATTTTACTGATAGCCCTTTTTGGGCTGCCTTTAATGAAAATTTTGCAATTACTATGGTATTTGTATTTCTAAGACTATATAACTTTGCATTCTACTGCACAGTAAATTTATTTGTATAAGGGTATATGCAGTCTGACTAAGATAAGGCAGGCAATGAAAAATGGGATAATATAAAAAAAAACAATTCATTTGGAAGAAAAAGGGTATATACAGTCTGACTAAGATAAGACAGGCAATGAAAAATGGGATAATATTAAAAAAAACCCAATTCATTTAGAAGAAAAAAATCTAAACAATGTGATTTGGAGTGTTCCAATCAACCTAGTGGACCTGTCTTAAAGAAGTATAAAAGTTAGGAAAGGGAAAAATAAATCCATTTAATGCTGCTACACACCTAACAGACTGAATAGTTTTGGCTTGGTCTTTAGAACTCTTAAATCTATTTTGTTCTCTGAGAGAATGTTGATAAGACCTCAAGAGCAAAGGAACAACAATGGCAAATGAGGATTTTTAGTTCTCACCAATTTTCTTCTGAACTATTTGCAAGGCAGTTTTGCCAAGTTTGCTTTCAAATCTGGGATTTACATTCCATGGCCTCAGTAGTAACAGAGGAGTTCTATGCAAACAAAGCATCATTTTACCTGCTTTGTGGTTGCTGATTCAAAATAAAGCAAATTAAGGAAACTCTTAGATATGTGCCTGCCATCTCTTTCCCTTCTTATCACATACTCACGTAAAGTAGAATAAACTACTAAGCTAGGAGAAGATCCTGCCAGAAATACAGTAACAATTGTGTGCTGTCTGGGAGACAGACTGAGTAAATTGGCCTTCCATGACATTATGCTCATATATAATGGTAAATTAATGTTGGCACTGCTCTTGGCTGTCTGCATTCACACCCAGAAATGTGGAATTCATTTAATTGGATGAATTTCAAGTAATAGTGGAAACTTCTGCCAATAACCAAATTGAATTTCCCCAGAACTAGAAAGATACAGACCATTCCTGCAGGGAAGTGTTGAAAGGTTTGACAGACAATTGCTGACCCAAGCTAAAATGAGTATATGTTTCAGATAGAAAAGCAGAGCTACTCAATAGCTCGATTATATAAAATCTCTCTGTATCCCTGTTTTAGAATATGGGCCTAATTAAAGAAGTGCTTCCCTTATGATTTATACTAGCATGACTAACACCCTAGAAACTTTTCTCTCCCAAAAGAATGTTAAATTTAACCATGGCAGCGACTTTCTGTTAAGAGCTACCTACTGTGTTGCTTTTTAGTTTATGTCAGTCATATTTCAGAATAATCTTGTTGGTAACAAAATTTGATACTCTGGAGTGATAGATTGCTTATATGGTCTGGATTTTAGACTATTTTCCACTATATTGGATGAGGAGAAATTTTATTAAATGAGCAATGCATTATAATAATTTTTAATATATGCTGATAATATTAATCTCATCAGGTTTGGATTAATTTGTCACATGTACCTTTAATAATGACACTAGAAGTAGTGACATAAACTTCTTTGTCTTATTCTTCTTCTCAGTTAACAACAATTAGTCCAATATTCTTCCTCATTAATCTCAACAGTTTCTTTCTCTTTTTAGATCCCTCTTTAATATATCAGATTCTGTTTGTCTGTTTCCCTAGTTGAGTGGCAAGGGAGATAAAAGAAGAAATTTCAGGAGCCGGAAGAACTTAATAAATATGCTGCTTGAAACACCTCACCTGGCAGATTCAGTTTTCTCTTTTCCATACGCAGAAAAGCAATTCATTATTTATAGTAATTTCTATACCACAATGACTCTTACACAAATAAAACAATATTAAAAAGCAATACAAAAAGACCATGTTCATCAGTTGTTTACACTTTTATTATCACAAAATTAAACTGATTTATTTTATATAGTTTTTCCTTCATAAGAACAGATCAAGCTTCTGTTGATTAATCCAGCCATAATAAATGCTTATGGTGCATATAGCTGACATATTAGTAAAGAAGAATTTCTATAATGAAATTTCTATAATGTCATATAACACTTATTTAAAATACAGTGTTACCAAGAACGATTTACTGTACCCTAATTACAAACAAGGAAAATGTTAAATGACAGTTCCTGTCCCTAAGCCTTTTCACAACAATTTAGATACATTAACCAAAAGACACTGGATATTGACATACACATTAAAAAAGAAAAAAAAAAATCAAACCCATATTTGGCACAGTTACAGACCACATGCAATCTCTAAAATCAGCAGTACTGAGTTGGGAATAAACCTGAATAGATTGGCATGCTCTGTGCACTTCATAGTCAGCATCAAATATGGCAGTATAGAATCCAGGTATCTACAACAATACTTTATTGTTATTTATCTATAACAATAGACTTTGTTATGACCCATTTGCACACATTTTTGTTGTGGCTGTTTATCTGCTACTGGAGTCCCAGCTATTATCACCCTAACTCCTTCCCTTAAGGTGGCTCTTTTTATTTTGTATCTATTTCCTATGAAAAGAGTGTGCAGAACAGCCAGATCAGCATGCCCTATTTTTTCTCTCCTATAAAAACTAGTCCTTACAGAACAGTTTTTCTTTTTTTATTACAGAAATATCTGTTGAATGGACTTCTCAGATTCAGTACAATTTTAGAGTTCAAGCCATTTAGTCTGGGAAATTCAGGTCACTTCATGATCTTTATCATAAGGACAGATACATGAGTGTTTGGAAAGGTTGTTCCCTCTTTCCTTGTTCGGCTAACATTTACCTTCAAAAGTTTAGAGGCTGAAGAGAAGTGGAAATCCAATATCCAACTTCACGTAAAAAAGCTCTGTAGTATATTAGCTAAGTATATAGGTATGGGTATTTTAAAACTGCATAGATGTAAACAAAATTTTGGAAGTATAATTAACTTTTAATGCATTTGAGAGAAGTGCTAAATGTAGGAAAGCCAATATTATCCAGTACACTGCCACAGAGGAAGAAAACTTCCAAAAACAAAAAACAAAGCAAAACCAAAAAACGAAAACTGCAAAACAAAACAACCTCTTCTCATCAAGAAGTTGTAGACAACTAGTTAATGAAAAAGAAAACCCAGTTTAAAGGCCAGTGTAATTTCTCCTTCAAATGGCAATCATTACCAAAAAGCATAGACTCACATTCTGTATGGTGGAAAAATTGTAGTTGTACTGTACTGTTCCAGCACACCGCAACAGAGCAGTGTTTAAAACGTCTACCAGTGTTCATATTGAGAGCAACACAAACCCTTAGCATTGTAAAATAATGAAAAATTTTTAAAATCAAAGCTAGATTAAGAGCCTTTTGTGCAATTCATACAAGCTTTTGTAGAATTGAATCAGAACTGCTCAGAAAGCAAATGCACTGTGGTCAGTGGAAAGAGGCACAAGATGCTCCCTCTTTTCATTTGTTGAACAAAATAAAGGGAGATGCTGACAGAATTTTCATTAACCAGCAAAATAAGAGGAAGCCTATGGGCTAGGGGAAGCTTGAAGAAAATATTTTAAGGCAACTATTTTAGTTTGTAATCACAGTAATGCCTGTTGGATCAGAGCCAATATTACTATATATTTGGTGATTTAGCAGCAAATAAAAAGTCACACTGACTACCTAAGAAGGTTTTTTCCAGAATCATATTACTTGAATATTTGTAGGTATAAGGAAAACACACCTGACCAACTGCATGACCACCTTAAACCAGTTTTGACCTTCCATTTTATTCCCATGACTTGCTGCAGTGTGAGAAAAGGGTTAGTTCTCTATTGAAGTACTGATAGGAGTGGAAATCGCAGAGAATAGAAAGTGTTGATGCACTTCAGATAGTTTCTTCTTTAAATCTCTACAGTCATAATGCAGGATTCATGATTTCCGCTTCGAGAATTTCACTAGGAAGAAAAGATTATAACTAATATTCCTTTGCTCATGAATTCTATACTTTCCCTGCTGTTCAGTGATATTTTCCCTTCAGTATAATTCTACAGGAGAGTGTGAAATGACTAGTGATGCCTTCTGTTCCTGTCTCTCTCTTCACTGTCACACAGGAAAGAAGCTTGGCTTTCTTCCTTCTTTTGGCAAAAAGAACTTAATAAACTTTGCATCCTTCTCTCCTCCCCCCCCCCCCCCCCCCCCCTTCTTAAGTTTAAGTTAAAGTGTTGCAGTTCTGCCAGAATAAAATAAATGTAGCCAACAATTTTTCATCAATATATATTCCTACATATCACATTCACTCTCAAAGATTCTATCTTTCAGAAAAAGGTTACACAACTAATTCATTTGGCAAACTTTTTTGAAGCCAGACAATTTAACAACATTTAGTAATCAGAAAGTATTATTTAGTATTTTGATTCAGTGGTCTTTGACTTACCAGATGCTACATGCTCCCTTCCTTTCAACAAGCTATGGCAGATATGCAGAAATATAAAAACTAAAGGACAGGATGCAGTATCCTATTCAAATAAAATTTGCCATCTGACAACAGTCTACTGTAAAAGTATCCCTGCTCTAATTAATGCCAAGGGCACACAAAAATATGTACATAGGGACAAAAAGCTGTCACATCATGGGAACTCTTGTGTTTCTGTATAAATGCCTCAAAAAATGCAGTTAGAATATTTATTGCTGTCTGAAATTGTAAGCCTTCATCCAGACCTAGTTACCTCTGCAAAACCAACCAGAAATGCAGAGGACAGGGCAGCAAAAATGGGAACTCAATCCTCTTGGCAGACAATATTCACTTGTTTCAAAGGCCAAAGATTTCTGCATATTTGTTTCTTGTTTGCATTGGCAACCAATCTGAGCGCTGGTTGATCAGGCAGCACTACCTGCCCAGGGCTTGACAGCTGAACAGCTGAGGAGGAAAAGCTGGAGAAAGGCCAAGGGACCAGGCAGCGGCAGAACACGGCTGACTCTACACGGGTGGATTAATGAGTCTACAAAGATGGCTCTAGACAATCCCTACTAAAGATACCGCTACTGGTTGAAGGTGGTAGCGAGGAAACCTCGACTGACATTTTACAGGTATTGCCTACTCTATCCTTATCCAGGTTTTTATGCAAAAAAATTCTGACTATATTCCTTATGGTTGCTGAAAAGGATTGAAAAAATATATACCACAGAGGTATGTATTGGTTGTTAGTAATTGCAATAGAATATAAAATATGAAGTAAACAAGATCAATTCCTCTGAGAAGTAGTCTTTTAACTGGTTATTTTTGTTAACATGGAGAAATACACTACATTTCCCTTGCTAATATTAAAACAGAAAAATATTAAGCTTTGTACAAAGGTACAAGTTCTTTTAAGTCTCTCTTGAATTACATTCAAGAGTTTAGAAACTGCATTCATCAGTTACACAAGAAGTGATTAAAGACAAAAAAATGAAGATAATAACATATATTGTTTTCACTCTTTTGTTTTATCTGGGAACATTCAAAGAATTTAAGAGAAATTTTGAAAATTCTCTGATTAAACTGAGAGTTTTCTGCTCCAGTTCATAATCTTTTGAAATTCACTGAACTGAAGGGCATTTTAGGACATTAGAGGACACACAGTCTTCCTTCTCAGATAACTTTTTCTCTCCTTAGCCCTTCAAGTAAAAAAATTATTAATAAAATTCCAGAATTATAATTTATAAAAATCTAATGTAATTCAAATTAAATAAATGATAATTTTGATTGGATTTCGTCACACTCAATTAAAAAAAAACAACATTAAGACAGCTCTAATTGACAACAATTTTTCACAATGTATGTTGTCTATAATAACAAACTTTCACATTGACTCTTTTTTCAGAGAAGATCTGTATCACCGACATTTTAGTTTTCAAAGAAACAGAGAGCTTGAAGGCAGCTGAAGAAAGAAGCTAAAAAAGATACTTGTAGCTGTCTTCTGTGCTTTCCTTTAAAAATAGTAAAACTAAGTAGTAATCCCCATTTAAAACAAATAATAATTGGTTTAAATATTATTTTTCCCAGTTTTGCAGTAATAAAAGACAGGAACAGCCATATAAAAGCACCCCAGTCTTGTGAGTAACCAGTAACAGAATGCTCCATTAGAAAATTTGGGTTTTTATACTTTTCCTTTTTTAAAATTATCACCACAATATAGACACTTTATGGTTATCTAACAAGTACCCAAGATAGGTGCAAGTGACTCCATGATAATTATTTTTTTTTTCAATCAGATACAAAGGGCATGAGATTCTGCTTTAATCTGCATAATTGGCTTATCATTACAGATTTAATGTAGATGTGATTGCTATTGTATTATTAATGGAACAATATTTTAAAATCTAGCAGGAAAATTCAAGATGTATACATTTTTCATTCAATCTAAAAAACAAATTTAGACTGCGATGGATTGACCTTGTCTGAATACCAGGTGCCCACCTAAGCCACAGTGTCACTCCCCTCAACTGATTTGGAGAAACAAAATATAACAAAAGTCTCATGAGTTAAGATAAAGGCAAGAAAAGACCACTCAGCAATCACTGTTACAGACAAAATAGAATCAACCTGGAGAAAAAACCTGAATTTATTACCAATCAAAATCAGAGTAGGATAATGAGAAATAAACCCAAATATTAGAACACCTTACCCCCACTCCTTCCCACTTTACAGGCTAAATTTCACTCTGACATTTTCTACCTCCTCTTTCCCAGAGGTGCAGGGAGGCGGGGAATGGGAGCTTTGGTGAGCTCTTCACAGATTGTCCCTGATGTTCCTTCTTCTGATGTTCAGAGGCACAGCTCCCTCACTATGGTCTGCACCACAGGCTGCAAGGGAAACCTCTGCTCCAGAACCTGGACCACCTCCTTTTGTTCTTCTTCTTTGACCTTGGTGTCTGCAGGGCTTTTTCTCTCCTATTCTCACCCTTCCTTCTCTGGCTGCTGTTGCATAGGCTCTCCTTTCCCACCTTAAGTACATTATCCCAGAGGTGTCACCACCATTGCTGCTGGGCTCAGCCTTGGCCACTGTAGGGTCCCTCCGGAAGTCCTTTGGCATTGGCTCTGCAGAACATGTGGGAAGCTTCTGGGTTACTCCTCTTAGCCCTTTTGCTACCAAAACTTAGCCACATAAATTCAATATAAAGATTTACCCATTTCAAGCACAGATTTTTGGGCCCTGTAGGAGTAGGAAAACAAATATCCAAGAACGGCTTAAGCTATTACTGTGTCACGTTTAATCTTTGAGCCATTGAAACAGTGAATTAATTGGAATAGCTGAACCAACCCTAACCTTTCCC
>VWZN01009234.1:1332-12317 GCA_013396955.1 Regulus satrapa | reverse complement strand
TTTTTTTTTTTTTTCATTAATCCAGAGGGACCAGAAGTATTATTGTAGGCTTCTTAAGGGCTAATGTACCCTAGAAGATGAACTGTCATGTACTACTGTTTTAGGTTCACTGCACTGAGCTAAGCTCTCTGTCTAATTTGAAAAATCCTAGTAAAGCAAGCCTTGCACACAAAAATCTACTTCCCTGTGGACAGCTAACTTTCCCTGAATGGTTTAAAATTTTGCAGTGTTTTGTACTTTTCCTCTTCTCCTTTAGTTTCTCTAGGCTGCATACAGAACTCTGTTAACTATGCTTTTTTTTTTTATTGTTTGTCAGAAATAAATAACTGCTCAGCTATGCTGGGATTAGCTCTCAAAGTTGTCTCTGAGGATATTTCAATCCAGAAAATCTATGGAAAAAGACAGCCATTAGGAACAGGGCATGTTTACATATGTATTAACACAACAATCAAAGACTGATCTGAATACACACATAAAGAAACATTGAGGGGATTTTTGTTAGTCACTGATCCCTAATAATTCTGCAAGATATGCACTGAAACTGGGCCACATATGTTGTGAATGCACATACTTCCATGCTATATTCTTTGCTTAGGAGTTATTATTCTTTTGCATACCTGTGAGGCCAAGAACCAGGTTCCATTTCCCAATCCCTGTGGAGTCCAGGCAGTGAGCCAAAAGCATTTATTCTCTTTTGTTATAGCTTAACTGCAGTCTCAGGTCCCCAGCTGTAGATGAGACACCTCAAGGGGGGGTATGTGTCGGTGTGTGTGGAGGTGTGTGTGGGGGTGTATGAACATTACCTTTCTTTTCCTTCTCAGCATCACAACACCCAATTTCCTGTCAGAGCATGTGAGATGCCACATCTTATACCCTGTATGTCACAACATTTTGTACAATGCTCCTTAGGCTAGCAGCAGGAACAGCAAGCCCTTCACAGGAGCTGCTCAGACAGCTTCATGCTTTTGAGTTTTGTCCCATTTATGTCTCAAAAAACCCACTCTTCCAAATGCTGATTAGATAGTGTAGTGCCATTTTCCTCCAGGAAACAAATCACCACCACTGGTAATAGCTCTCTAGACAAATACAAATTTGATGACTAATAGTAAAGGATGCCTAACTCTTCTAATGGGATAAGGGAAAATTCACACATAAGATCTTGTTGATGAACATTTCCAAAAAATCCCTCGTGTCTCTGGGAAATCTTTCAATAATTCTATTCTTAGAAATTAAAAAACATGCCTACTTTATTGACAATTTTTTTTATCACAAACTAAGAAACCAATGACATTTTAATTTTCTAATGCCGAATGCAGGATCATTGTGCTGAGGAAAAACAAAAGAAATTACTCAGTGTAAGCCCTGGTCATGAAATCGTTTGAAACATCGCTAGTTATGGAGACTCCATAACTTGCATAGACTACACATCAATATCCTCGTAAGTGTTGTGTTGTAGCTCTCTGCTCTTTTTCATGCATTTTTGTTGGTTAATTCTAAGTACAATATTTTCTTTAAATGTAGCACCCAAATCTGAATACAAATTGCTGAATACTGATGCTTTGTCAGTGTTCAACATATGTATAAAAATGACACAATCAACATATCAGGGGCAAGAAAATACTGAAAAAAACAGTTTGAACAATTTAGTTTAAAACATTTAATAAACCATTTAGTTTGAATCACCTGTGACCTGAAGAATCACAATTTACAGATACTCAGTACAATTAATTGCTTCTGAGGGTAAAGGCAGTGACTACCAAATGGATACGTTTAATATGTAATTAAAGTATTTGATAATAATGCAATATTGTCCAATGCTATATTATGGAATAATAACATTTGATAATTCAATTTTTTTTTTCTCCTTTGTGACATATACAGTTTTAGGTTTAGGCATTACAGGCTGTATACTAAACTTAGATGTGTCCAAGCAAATGATTGTGCTGAAATGGAATTATCCCAGACATAGATTGGTATGAATGTAATTGATTGTTTTGTGTGCTTTGACAAAGGTAAATATACTTAAACTGGAACACTCAATAAAAAATTCCAAGACAAAAGTGAGTGTTTTAAAATTTGATTTACCTGAAATAAAGAATCTCCTCCATTACTTTAAAAAAAAAAAAAAAAAAAANAAAAAACAAAAAACCAAAACTCTTAACAGTATGAAAAATACAAAAATCTACATGTTCTAATAAAAGTAAATAAAAATTTCAGTGATTGAAAAGTAATTTACAAGATAATAGCATGGATTTAATGTGGGAAAAGAATGACTTGGTGGGTAAGGCATATTTTTTTACGCTCAGATGAAACGTAAAGTTAGCTGTTTAAAGTCCTGTGTTTAGATGCATTTCCCTTTTCAGGGCCGAAAACTTACCTGGAAAATGTTGAAAGCAGAAAAATAGGTAAATTGAAGAAATATCACTAATTTTAAATTAGTTATATTTTTGCTCTGCCTTTTAATTTTTTTTCATTATAGAAGTTGAAGATATATTTGATCTCACTAATAACGGGGCATAAGCAAGTCTCAGAGTCCATGAATTAGGAATTCTGCAGGAGTGGCCTCAAACCTCTCATACCAGTTTCCTATTTTTAGAAAAGAGGTTCCAGTCTCACTCAGGATACTTAGCTAACCCTGCAAATAGAAATAAGTGAAAAACAGGTCACATTGTGGTATATTATTCGTTTAAGAAGAAATGGTCATAAACTGTAGGCAGTCATTAAGCAGCTTTCCCTCCTATTAAATGAACTGTAAAAGGCAGGAAAGGGAAGGTACAAGGCAACAGTTTAAAAGACAGTTTAAAAAACAAGTCAGCTATTACTGAAGTACTCAAGCACTTCTGCATCAGTACTGCACAAATCTGCTTTTGAGGGTTTGTGAGCCTCCATATTCCTGCTGCCTTACTTGGAACAGAGGAGGCTAAAAATATTGATGAAACTTGCCAGCAGCCTTTCATTTTTTGTTTGCATCCAGAACATATTAAAACTGTGATCCTCTAGCATGCAGCAACACGCTTTCTACTCACAACCTGATATTATCTATTTTGAAATTTTGTATACAGTTAGATTAGATCCTTAGATCCTTATCTTTAGAAAAAAAATAATTTCATCCACAATTTATTGGTCATAGCCCAAGACTATTTGGTAGCTGTGTGTTGACAGTTTTCTTCCCTAAAATTAGATTGCTCAAAGTATTGTGGATTAAAACATCAGATGAGAAATTATTAAGACACTATCAAATAGCAGACAATACTCCCATGCCTTTCACCTTTATTAATTCAATGTAGATATCTGTGTATAATAGACAGCTTTTAATTTTAAAACATCACATGCTATATGACTTGCAGCAGCTGAAAATCTGATTATTTGTGCACATTTACATTACATGTTTCTGCATGTGTCCAGATATTTAGGAAGTGTCCAGATATTTATGTAAAAATGTCCAGATATTTAGGAAATCAGAGTTACATTGACTTCTTAATTTAATTGTGTTTTTTCCCTGAATATGACATTAGAGACAAGGTAATGATATGGATGAAATTAGAAGTTCATAGAAAGTGCATTTGCTTCAAATACTTTAAGATTTATTATTAATATCAGCAAATGTGCACAATTTTATAATAGCTTTTTGTTTATCATAGACACAGAGAAATAATAAATATCATCCAAAAATGCATCAGAATAGCGCAAAAGAAGTAAAATAAATCTTTGCATAATCTTTGCTGCTAGAAAAAAATTCTCCTTTTACCTGGATCAGCCTAGTTGGCTCCCATAATCTTGCCGTGAACAGAACAATGACATACCTGTTTTCCATTGGCACTGTGGTCATTTGCCTCATCTGCAACTCACATTGAAGGGCAAAGCTAAAATACACAACCTTCAGTACCACTTCCAAAGTTATTTGTACCACTCTTGAAGAATAAAATGTGCAGAACTTAATAAGATGCCTCAGCAAAATAATGACTATTTTATCAGACTATCAGAGAGCAGAAGTAATTTGAATCTTTACTCATGGTATGCAAGAGAAAAAGCCCAGAAAGACATTCTTGAAACCAGAGAGTATCATGCCCAGAGATCTCATGACTAAGCAGGCATCACATCTCTTATTTGTTATTTTCTTCAGCCAGGTCTTTAGCACCAGCAGTTTGGGCATCAAGCCCTCCAGCTGCATGGCCACCACCTGGGCTGCCAGCCTTACTGGGTAGCCCTGGGGAAGTTGTCACCAATGGAGCCAGCAAAGACGGTTCACCACCCACCCCCACCCAGCAATCAGGTCTGGGCTCCCAGCAGAGAGAAACTGCTCCAAGCTTCCCACAGCTTAGGGAGCCAGCCCATACAGAACCTGAGGCAGTGGGGAAGCTGTGGTGGCAGCAGCAGAGGGGGCTCAGAAGAGTTCCAAAAGAAGCATTCTGACCTGCACCTCACCAGATCCCCTACACAAAGCTCATCACGTGGGCTGCACAGGGAGCAGTGATGTTGAGTCAGTGGTCCCGTGAGATGGTTACCAGTACTTCCAGCAGCTGAGAAGCCAAGCATCCCAGAGCCACTCATTCAGTCTGATGGTGTCTGCTTTGGAAGGGAGATGGGTAGCAATCCACATTACTGATCAGGAGAAGAAAATTAATCCTTTTGCAAATTGTCAAGATCCGAAAAGAGGCCCTTGACTTACAAATATTATTGGAATTCTGCATAGCTAAAGGTACCCACAAAATTTAGTCAGACCAAGGCAAGGGATATGAGACGGGAAGATCACAAGATTAAAACCTTATAAGCATTAAACTCTATGAGAAATACCCTGTCTGCAAACTGCTATGAAGGGCCATTTAACAAGTAAGTTAAATTTAGGAGATTTAGCAAGCTAGTCTGCATCCACATCCATCTGCTTGTACCTAAACTCTGCTCCCTAAAATTTCAGTGCAATGTGAGGTACTGTGACCAGCTCAGTGAAGACCCAGTAATCCATTTACACTGGTCAGCACAGAATGGTAGTCTCTCCATACATAGGACATTTCTGACAGCAGAATTGGATGCAATATTCTTTTTTCTCCATCCCAATCTCTTTTCTGTGTCCTAAGCTAACTTTGGAAACACTGGACTCTGGAGAAAAAAGGCTTCAGTGCTCCTCAGCATGCTCAGACAAAATACTTGGCATTTTGAAGGCCCACTCCAACAGCAAGACAAATATCTGGGGACAACAAACAGCAGGATGACAGTGTGTGAAGATCAACAGTCCTGTAAATGACTTCCAAGAAACTCGTCACAGTGAACCAAGCAGGTTAATGCCTCTCTATGAGCACAGATCTGTGAGCGATGTCAATCTGTGACATGCAGCCATTGCTTCAGAATGTTAAAAAAATACAGCCCACATTTTGCTGGAGTTGCATGACAAACTCCCTCCAGCTACTCAGCAGGTATTCCCTGAGATGTAAGCTGGTCCGACAGCAGAGAATTGGTTGGTTGAACAGTGTGAAGTTGAATGTTCATGCTCTCAGCAGGGAAAATGTTTTTGTAGATACTTCTACATGAAATGGATTGTACAATGAAAACTCTGCTGAAACGAATGTTCTCACCTTCATAAGATGGATGGGAGATTTTTGAATACCCTGCATAAACTAGTGCAGGTAACACACCCCTAATGGAAATTTTAAAAGTCACTATTATACAGCAAACAATCATCAATTTATAACTTCCACAAAGAGGTGCTACTGCTCTGGGGGTCTGTACTGCTGTTTTGCTATACTTGTCTTAGATGCAAATATATAAGCCCATGCTACTTCCTATTTAGAAGTGAATTGATTATTTTTAGGCAGAAGAATGGTTCTTTCTGTGGTGGGTGCTTCAGTCAATCATTTCTTGTTTATTTTTTCAGATAGCCAAAACATACAGTTTTTCTAACTTCCAAGAAAATGCTAAATTATTTATTCTCTTCTAGGATCTCAAATTATATGCTCAAACTTCCACATCAATTAATTTTGGGCTTTTAAAAATTTTTTTTGAGACTTTTTACAAGAGAATGTACAGACAGGATAAGGGGGAATGGCTTCAAACTGAAAGATGGTAAGTTTAATTTAAAATTCTTTATTGTGAGGATCCTGAGGCACTGGCACATGTTGCCCAGAGAAGTTGTGGAGGCCATCCCTGTAAGTGTTCAAGACCAGCTTGGATGGGGCAGTGAAAAACCTGTTTCAGTGAAAGCTGTCCCTGTGCATGCCAGAGGGATTTGAACTAGATTATATTTAACATCCCTTCCAAGTCAGGCTATTCTATTACTCTACATACATCTAAAATTTTCTTTATAATACTAAAAGAGGCTCCTCTTTAAATGCACAATTGTAAGATCCCTCGAGTGCGGGCAGACAGTCGGGACATGGACAGAGACCTCAATAGTTGAGTCTTGAAGCTTGTAGTTTATTATCTGGTGTGAGTGAGAGAGCTCTGCTAAGAGCTGCCAGACGCAGCTCAGAGGAGCAACAGGACAAAGGGTATGGGGACCAGGGACAAGGGTACAATCTAGGAGGGTTCAAGAATTAAGAGAGCTCGCTCTCTTTTACAATCACTTTTTAAACCTTCTATGCATTGAATATTCTGTTTCTTCACCAACCAATCTTTGTCAGTACACTAATACAGTAACATTTGAGTGCAGCCTATTAGGAATCACTATATTACCATGTATTTTGCTATCTAAATCTAATCTGGACCCTTCCTGTTGAGATGGAGGGGGAAGGGTCTTAGCATTGTTCTATCACAGGGAAGAATGTATTTTGGCTTGCCAGACTGGTTTCTTTGGATTATTCAAACAGTTCTTCTATTTGGATTTCCTCCCTAGCCTCCCTGGCTAGGCAGTCATATCCATTACTTCTTCCTGTTTCTCCTTTCCCAACACACAATCACCAATGTCTTTCAGATATCTAGTCAGATACCCTTCTGCAGACAATTGTCTCTGTGAGAGCCCACAAATTGTCCTCTTTTTGTGTACATAACTGAGAATTTTTCTAAAGCAATGTTTTAGAAATTCTTCCTTTTATGCCATCCATTTAATTGTGTCATTCCCCTGTGTACTGATGCTTTGACTGGGTAGGTCTTTTTTTATGGTTCGCTACAACCAGGATCTTTACTCTAATTTATCACTAGTCCTTGTTTTTTAAAAAAATCCTTTATTACTTTCAAGATAGTGATGGGAACCTAATTAACCATGGCTTGGAATTAAATCTACTGAGAGATCTGGGGTTAGAGTTTGCTCTATTTTTGCTCTGGTAAGCCTGCAGGAACTCTTTGCTTCTCAGAGATACTAGGCTTGCCAATATCAGGTATTTTCTGATCTTTGAAAGTATGTGATACACTTCAGAGACTTCTCAATTTTTTACATGGAGGAGGCTATTTCAAGGAAAGCTAGAACTTTTTCCCTGAATAATACCATAGCTTGAGATATTACTTTAGCTTGATAGAGCTTACTTGTAGAGAAGAAAATAGAAATTAAACCAAATTGGATTCCAATTCTAGTGATCCTCAAGCTCCCACATATAGAAGCATGACCACGGTATTCATAAACATTGCAGGGATGGTTGCATGTGCTGTTGATATTAAAGGTAGAGATATTATGACATACACAGAAACCTTTGAAGACTATGTTGTTCAAAAAGCTAAAGTGCAGAAGTGTAGAATATAAAAACCCTCTAAGTACTACTTGGTGTGAATTTTTGTTTTGTGTGTAGAATGCCAAGAATCTCAAAGACTTCCATCTAGGCAAATGAGTGCAAGAAATGCCAAAGGTTATATTGTCTTCCCATGTTTTCCCTTAAAAAATATGCAAACTGTTATAATTACCTACTTGGCTTATTCTGCCAGTTCACATGGTAGCTTTCTGACTTGGTCATTTCTGGAAGGGCTAAATGCAGCCCTCTTCATATTTCAATCAATCTGGCCTCATCACAACTCCTTTTCTGAAAATTTTTTTTTTTTGTTATTTCCTTCAAAAGTTTAACCGGTGTATAAACACATCACAAATTTGCTAGAGCCAGAAGTTATCCATATTTCCTGATATTTAACAAGTATATCTACCACTTGCTTTGTCCAGAAGACATTCTCTCTTTCATTGGCCATGCACTATGAAAGGCAAACGTGGATATAGACTGATTATTCTATTCCAGGTGTCCGAGTTCACAGATAATCAACATTTTGAATATACCAGACAACCCCCTTAGTAGTTTTCAAGAGACATTTTGCTGGCTTTCCCTTCTGTGTTACAGGACATTGGCAGTTTAACTAAAAAGCCTGCATAAATTAAAGTTTGTTTGCTGCTACAGAAAAGCCTTTAATTTCCTCTGTGTCTACCCTTACAACTTAGCATATCTCAAGCAAAGAGGAAAATATTATTCTATAAACTAATAATTTAAGGTAAACCTTACACTCCTTTACTATTTATACAATATTAAAGGCAGGCATAGGGCTTTAAACATAAATTAAAATATATTCTTCTCTTTGAAAGCACGCATTCAAACAGTGCACTGATTTTTATAAATATAGTAGACCAAGTATAAAGGCTGGGTACAAAGACAGGAGGTAAGCATATTAAATGGACTATGAGTAAAAAATAGCTTAGTAATGATGGTTCCACACAAGTATGTATGTAGCCTGACCTGGTTATCCCAAAAGGAAATCATGCTGGTGACAGCATGCCCCTCTGAAAAAAGGTTTATCTTCATGCTGTGACAGATCTGAGCCACTCTGAATAGAGTTATAAATACTTTGTGTTGTTTACAGCCTGAATACATTGAGATGCCTCCACTGTCTGTGAAACAGGTGGGATGTAAAAATCTATATTTTAAGAAATAGTAAAGGGCAAATTCAGATCATTGGCTGAGAGGATTATGGCTCAGCCTCTTTATTATACATTTTTGTAAACCAGAAACCAGAACAATTGCAATTCTACAAAGCAGGTTTGAAAAAATTATAGTTCAAGAGAAAGTTATGTGAGAAGCATGAGTGTGGAGTGTGGTTTACAGAGGTAACAACAAATACACTCAGAGAGACAAAAAATTGGTTTTTTTTTCCCCATAGGTTATAGAAGATTTTTCTTTTCCATAGCACAGTCTTGATTCTTTCCTTCTACTGTTGTGTAAATAAAGTAAAGATATTTGCAGAATAAAATAAAAATATCCACAAGGGAGAGAGGTGGAATAATTTGCCTTCAATGCTTATACTGTGCAAATGATTCTAAACTTCTCCCTTATGGGGACATGCCTAAAAGCAGAAGAACAAATTTGTCTCTGAAGATATGACAGCATAGCTCTGCCATCTGAAGCTTTCTCTCAGACCTCAGGAGTCAATTTCAATGCTACCCAAATCATTCAATAATGTAGAACCAGGCAACCACTACATATGTTTTATTCATATAATGCAAAGTAATACCTTTAAGGCTAAAAAAGAGGGAAAGGAGTAGTGAACCTGAACAGGATATGGAGATTAGCTTTTATAATCATAACAGTGAATATCCTTAGTTGTAAAAATCAGAGAGGTGCCAAATACAGTCAAAAAGCTGCAGTGCTGCTGTATCAGGAATCTAGGTACATACACATTTCCTGAGGGCGCAACCTAAAGACACTTTAGAACTTGGAGAAAGACCTTAAACATCCTGTGTGAAAACCCAGAATTTTATGTCACCTTTTTTGTTTGTGAGAGAACATAAAGTTTCCAAAATGAAAATGACAGAGGGACTTTAAGAGAAATAAGACAGGTATAAATATAGGACTGGTGGGGAAAAAAGTAAAGTCTCAGTGAACTTATATGTTTTTTGATAAAAAAGAAGGTAAAACAATTACTAAGAACAATGTGACATCATTTTTTAAAATTAAAATTAATTGAATAATGATTATTACTAGCAGTCAACATTCAAATAAAATTTTTTACACTTAAATTCAAAATGTAAATAAGGCACACTAAATGGAAACATTCATTAAGAACTTATGAAATTTGCTAGGTATGGTGATGGCAATGGAAACTGAAATCAAGGTGGCTTTTCTCCCAAAAGATTATCACCTACTGGAACAAGAAACAACTTGGGCAAAATCTAGTCAGATTCCCATCAGCAGACAATGTCTATTTCTTCTGCCTATGTACATAACAAATGTTATATTGAAATTTTAGCTGAAAAATCTAAAGGTCAGCTTTATCTCTTTATATCAGTTGGTACTAAATGTCTTGTGCTAAGCTTCAGAGAACATAAAAATCAAAAATACTTCCTAAAAGACTCTAAAGCACCTATTCATTTCATGATGAATGAGAACTGTCAAAAAAAAATTATTTACACATATTTCCATTCTTCTTGTTAATGTCCTTACTAAGCATTTACCTTTTTCCTCAAAAATTGTATTTCAAAATTACAGGAGTAGTAGGTGATAAAAACAGGGACTACTGAAGAGTCTGAATGAAATTAAGCAGCATATAATCCTTGCACAACATGTCAGAGTTGCATCTGAAATTTTCTTGGGAGAGGTAATAACAGAAGTTGGTTACCAATCTCTAATGATTGTGATTACTGCCTATGGGAATGCTCAAACATTACAACAGCAGGGACATAATAAGATATGAGATGGAGGGAAAAAAAATGCAAAAACTATTTGGAATTAAAAAACAAAACCAAACCAAAACCAAAACCCCAAAACCAGATAACGGGGCAAAGTAACTAAAAAGAGACTGAATCATTATTTGTAGAGCATGCAAGTACAGGGATGTAATGGAAAAAGTGACACTAAAACCATATTAAAAATGCTGGATAAAGACCTTCAGAGATAAATGTTCTGAAAAGGATTTTGAGAAATTAGGTATTGTTAATGAAGAATTGAGAAAGGTTCTTGAGGAAGATACAAGAAAATAAAATATTTTAGACCTTTTTTTTTTTTTTAAACAGAAGATTTAGCAGGAAGCTGACTACTGAAATAATAAATTAGACAGCTCTGTTTTTGTTTTTTGTTTTTTTTTTTTTTTAA
>VWZN01009233.1:327518-346181 GCA_013396955.1 Regulus satrapa | reverse complement strand
CGCTCCGGGGCCGGGGCTGCGCTGAGCTGGCGGCGGGCGGCGCTTCCCGGCCCTCCCTGGCGGCTGAGCCCGACAGCGCCGATCAGAAAATGGGGGTGGACGGCGGGCGGGGGGAGCGATGCGTCCTCGGCTCTCGATCTCCTAAAATGGCGCTGAAGAGCTGGGCCCGCTCGTCCTGGAGTTCTAGAGGCAGCCGAGGAGGCTGCGCCTCTCCTGCTGAACACCGAAAAAAATGAACCTTATTTCCTTCGGTCTGGCTGTGGCGGGAGTTTGGCAGCTGCAGACAAGGCGGCAGCAACTTCGTGTTCTCTGTGAAATGTGAGTTTTAACCGCGTAACGCCGCGCTCCAGCTGCGGTCGCGAGTTTTGCCGACTCATCATCCTCTGTCTTGGGGTCAGCTCCGGGAGCCTCCCTGTCTGCCTGCTGGGACCTGGCGGCCCGGGCATTGTTCTCTGGCTTCTGCAGCGTTCGTGCTCAATTTGGCATGGAAATCCCATTAAAATGGAGCCACGATCCCAGGAGCAGTATGCTCATGCCGTTTTGGCGTCAGGGTTGGAGTGGCGGCTGTGGAAAGCTGTTGTTCACTTAGCTGCATCTTCGGGGAAAATGTGTGGTCTGTGACTGCCCTTCCACCTGTGGGGAGCTTGCCCGCCCGCAGCTTGGATGCGAGGTGCTGTTAATTCTGCTAATTAGAATGGGAATGTGGACTAGTGTCCCAGTTGCGTTTGGATTAAGACTTCTGGTAGTCTCTGTTTGAAACAGTACATATTAACTATGTTTTCTGTGTATTCCTTTTGAAACGCTCCTTCTCACTCCTACCTGTTCCCCCTTAACTGGGGCTTCTTCCCCCCACTGGTTACAACGAAGCCAGTGTGTCAGTGCCCTAAGTTCTGTGATGGAGCTTCTTTGAGAACTTTCTGAGCGGTTCATTTTATACTGCAGCTCTCTGCTTCTTTGGTAGTTGTCTTTTATTTTCTCTGTAATCGCACTATGACTGCAGCCCCTGAGATGATGACACTTTTTAAAATGCCATCGCTATATTTTGCCTGGTCTATTTCAGACTTACATTCCCTCTATTTGGGAGGAGGGGAAGAAGGTTCTGCACATGGAACAGGATAGTATGAGAAGCTGTTTTGCAAAGTTCCAAAGGGAAACTTTTTCTTGACATTTGACTTCGAATTAATCAACATTAATCATCAACTTTCATTCTCTCTAGAAAGGTCCTAGGCACAGATCACAGCTTCAGTTATAGCTTTAGAGTAGTTCCACTTTATGGAGGCGCACATCACCATCTTATCCTGGTGCCGTGCGTGTTTTCAGAGAGGCCATCAGAGATAAGGTTTGATGCAGTCCAAAAGGCAGCTGTGTGGGCCCTCTTGTGTGTGGCTGTTCTTTATGCCTGTGTGAAGATACTGAGAAATAACTGGAAAATTAACTTTGTCGTGCATATGAATTGAAATGCAGTAAGTTTGTGTGCTAGTTTAAAAGGTAAAATGGCCTTAACTGCTTTAATCCTATGAATAAGCGTAGATGTAATCAATTATTGCAGTTTCACTAACAAAAGGCTTTGCATTCCCTTTCATTTATTGTAGCTGATGGCTTTTGCTTTTCATTGGGTGACTTGAGATCTTGTGTCTAAATCACTGAGAAGTCTTTCTCAGTGCAACACTGTAACTTCCATGACAAATTGGTCAGTCACCTCGGCAGGAAACCCCTAACATCCAGCGTTTTCCCTAGTGAGCAGCAAGTAATAATTTTGCCCAAAGAGCAGTAGTATTGCACATCTGGTATCGTGGTATTTTTGGTTAGAGGCTTTTGTAATGAATTTCATGTACATGTTTCTTTCCGTGTATAAGTTTGGGGCAGGTTCTGTTCATTGTTTATGTGCCAGTGGGTGTGCTAAATGTGTAGCTGCCTGGTGAGTAATCAGACTTTTTTTGCCCATAATGGGGTTTTACCTAAAATTTCATTTAATGATAGAATAGTAGTGTAGAAAATTATAATTATTTTTATTTGAGATGAGTTACTTTTGTCCACTAGATCTCTTCTGCCTGGTTTTTATTAAAAGAAAAAAGAAAGTAAGAATCTCTGTACTTGTGGCAGAAGTACCTGTCTAATTTTCTGCCGATAAGCAGTATTTCAGGCGAATTCCTATTAGTTCTGTGCAGAAAGATGTCAATATTTAGGTTGATGCTGTACAGTACTAATGAATTTCAAGTTAGTTGGGGTTTTTGAATATTGGCTAACTGCCTTACAGATGAGCAAGAGACCTAATTCCCTGAGGGAAGGGGAAGAGTTTTAACATTTACTTCCTAGCAAGAATCTTTATAGGAAAGCACTTCCAATCCCAAGATCTCTTCTCAGCTAGCTGGATAGCTATGCACTTTCAATTCTATCACCGTCCGTGTGGCTTTTTCACAAATAATGGTCACAGGGGAGCTGTTAGGCTGATAGTATATCCTCATCTCGATCTCTACCAGATTCTTTCTGCTTAAAACATCTGGGGGTAGACTCTGAAAACCTTTGATTTTTATTTCCCTGCTGAAGTCCTTTGAGACTTACTCTTTACATGTAAGGGTGCAGTTTGACAGCTGACTCTCAGTGGCAGTGCCGGCTGAAAGCACTTCAGTTACCACAACAAGCTGGCAACAAAATAAGGAGTCAAGGGTGACAATTCTGATTCGTGTGTGGCCTGACGGGTAGTTGTGCTGGCACATCACGGATGGGATGGAAAGGCTGTACTTCTTATCACGGCATCACTGCCAAGAAACTAGGAGAAGCTTTCCCGAAAGGTGCAGTCTTAGGAGCATTTTGTCAACAGCTATGTTTGGTTAAATAGCGTTTCTTGCCCCTGAAGTGCCAAATACGTTTGAGGAACACACGCAGTGAAACAAATAAAGGAATTGAGCTAAACCTAAACTTGGAAAGCAGTTATTAACACAGATCAGTTCCCCAAGTACAGACTGCTACAAATGCTTGTGGGTGTGGAAGGTGGGAATGGGAATAGACAGGAACTGATTGAGCGATACTCACCCAGCTTCTTATGCACCTGCTCCCTGAAAAAGCTTGGGAAACTGAAAAGTCCTTCACTTTTGATAAGCATTACTTAGCAAAAGCCAAAACATTAGTGTGTTATCAACAGTATTCTCACAGCAAGTCCAAAACATAGCACTGTGCCAGCTACTGGGAAGAAAATCAGCTCTATTCTAGCCAAAACTGGGACATTAGTGTAGATAACTATTAACTCACTCCAGGAAGAAAGATACGAATCCTTTGCAGAATACTAGTGGAGTATCTGAAAAGTGATGCTGAGGTAGCATGAGGCTTTGAGCTACTGCTGCAGTTCCTGTCTCAAAACTACATGAGAAGAATTGTTTTGAGTTGATGCATCTGCAGTGCAGCAAAGAAGGCTAGAGGTGAAAGGATAGCAAATCTATCACAGAAAGCAGTCTGAAAAAACAGTGCAGTTGGAGAAGATCAAAATTATGTGAATTTAAGCTAATCAATAGAAATTTGAGCTCTGTAGGCCTTGGATCCTAAAAGATTATTCATAAGAGTCAGTTACATTTGTGGTGTATGGAAAAGTGTGTAGAGCTGTCTGTGTGCTTGAACAGTGGTAGGAACATAGTGCATTTCTATTTTGACTTACAGCGAAAGATTCAGGAATTATATCAAAAGATTGAAGCTAGTGTTGTGCTGCTTTATGTTCCCTTGGTCTGAGGTGTATTTTCTGCTCTTAGACATTTCCACTTTTGGACTGTCTAATGTATGGAGATCTAATCAGGTTAGTTATGGGAGGTTTTGTAGGTGGCATTTTCTGTGAGCGTCTTTAAAGACTTGCAGTGGAGCTTCGTTGTTGTGAATGGTCAAGTTTTAAACACTTCATCACCTAAGCAATCCTCTACATACAAAAGAGTAAACAAAGTCTAGGGGTTGGCTTTAACTTCATGAATAATTAAAGAAAGCTGTATTTAGCGTGTATTTTATGTTTCCTTGGTAAATGACGTCTGGAAACCTTTTATATACTGAAGGTGTCATGTGCAAAATTGGAATATTTGCACCTAACTTGTAAGACAGCTGACATTTTAGTTGTGTGTATCTACTGTTTATTTCCATATTTTTAAATCTAAATAGTGTTAATAACACTTTCTTTAACAGTGAACTACATCTTAGGAAATAAAGAAATGGATGGGATGGATGAAACATCTAAAAGAATCCTAGAGCCATACCAGTATTTGCTTCAACTACCAGGCAAGTTTCTTTGTACCGTGTTGTTTTAAACGTCAAAAACTGGTTTTATAACAACTTTTGTCTTGGGAAGTATAAGCCAAGTTTTTCCATTCTTGATTTGTGAATTTAAGAATAATAAAAAGTAACACTTTTCAGTATTTCACTTTTGCTTGTTCTTTTCTTCCTCTTATGGAACCACCTTTTTCTCTGTGAGATTGGTACGATAGCTCCCGTGTCTGTACTAGTATTGCCATGTTAATATTGCAGTTGTAATAAGTAATATTGCACTTACTCTGTTCTCCAGAGTAGCTGACTTGCTGCTTTTAAAAACTAATATGGGCAAGTACTGAAGACTTGATCCTGGTTTTAAACTCGGGGTTGATGGTGTTTTGTTCTTTAGTGGCTTGCTGTACTGAACTCAGTGGGTTGTGGGTTTTGCTTTGGTTGAGGGGGAGAGATGTTGTTTGAGGGTTTTTTGTTTGGTATGGGGTTCTTTGGGAGTTTTTTGTTGGGGTTTAGTTTGTTTGGGTTGTTTCTCGGGGGTTTCTATTAGCCTGTTCCCCTTGTGTAATTAATTCCTCTTGGTGTGTGTAGAGACAGGTACCCTTACAGCCAATTTCAGCTGTCCATATTCATGGCTTGCTTCACCTGGCAGAGGTTCAGCCACTCCTTGTGCAGTATCAGGTCACCAGCAATGCATTCACATGAAGGTTTCAGTCTTGAACAGTGTAGCAGAAGTCAAGAGTACTGTACGGATATGCCCCTTGGAAGCCTCTTCGGCTGAACAATCGGATTGCTGTAACTTTTATTTGTACATTTAAAGTGTAAGAGAGATGATACGGGCTATCAAAGTGACTAATTTTGTAAAAATGGTGGTGAAACAACTTTGTCATTGGAACTACTGCATAATTGCCTGGTTGGCCTCTGCCCAGCTTGCTGAAGGGGTTAAGGAAGATACAAAATTTGGGTAAATATTAAGGACATATTTCTGATCAAAATTATATCTGACCAGGGTAGAAGACCTTCTGCCTAGGCAAGTAGCATTATAAATCACTGGCAGAGTACTAAGTGGCTTTTACACATCTGCAACAAGAGCTGTGTATCAGTAGGTTGGGTCCTCTGAGTCCTAATTCACTGTATGTGTGTATAATGAATTTCATTATTAACCTCTACAAGTATCCAGGATTTTCTTGCCAACATTAGTGTTTTCACTTGACTTGGCAGTTAGCACTGAGCTGAAAACTAAGAAAAGGAAATAATTTGGCAGCTGCATGCCTTTTTAATGCCAGAAGGCTTGGTTCCCGTTTCTTCATGTGTATTCCATGTTGAACTGGGTGGTGGTCTTTCTAGAGAACTACCTTGAGAATGAGTCAGTGATATTACAGAGAGCTTTCTAAGCCCTCATCCTGAAGAAATTTGCTTTCCTTCAACATCATCTTAAATCTACTTTTTATTTTATTAGATTATCTCATTAACCAAGGGGTATTGTAACACCTCTGAATCCTTAGCTGCTAATTATTTTTAAAGCTATTGTAGATCCCATAAAAATTCATCAGCTTTCTAGTAAGAAATACACAACACCCAAAAAGTGCCCAAAAATCTTCTGTAGGCTAGAGTGCTTGGCTAATAGCTCTTCGTTACCTTTCACTTTAAATGATGCATCTAGAATATATGTTTAACCTTCCCAGCTTGATTCCTGTGGCTAAATTCCTTTGCTTTGTGAGTTCAACTATGATAACTCTACTGGCTGATGTAAGACTACGCTTGCTGGCAGTACAGGTGTTTTATCTCCTGTCCTGCTAAAGTATCATAAATCTGATAGTCCAGTTTACCATCCTGACTTGTTGTTAATTACGTGTATGTTCTGGGGAAGGCGAGAGACAAGATACTGATCTCTATGCAGTAGTGGTGGTGTGATTCAAAAGAGAAAATTCTTAAATTAGGGAGGTGAAAGTGGTACCTGTGGGAAGCTTGTACTGAATAACAGGTGAAGCAGCGAGGGTTCACAATCATAAATAAACAATGTTTACTGTGTTTGAAGCACTGGATTTGCATAAGGTCAGCTATGCCAAGTACAGATCAGTAGGAACCAGTTACATGTGTGAACCTTGGAGTCAGGATGAGTACCAGTGCTTGTAAGGGTGGAAAAAATGGGCTTATAGATGCTGTTTCTACCTAGAGCGGAGCTCAAATGAGATGCCCGAGCTAATCCAACAGGCTCTTGTTGAAAAAGACCGTTTCATTCCATCCTCTTAGCTTCTGGCAGTATTTTCCTGCTGCTTAACTTGTGCCAGTTCTTAGCTTGCTAATCAAATTATTAGGTAGTATCAGTCATCTAACCTGTTAAAAACTTGCCGAGTTAATCTCGTCTTGTTAGTGAGCAGGCACAACGATAGGGACAAGAAGGTCTTTCTCCGTTGGATCAGTTTGAGCTCTGAGGGGCTTTGCAAAAAGCTTGGCTGAGTGTCAAATCTGTTCACTATGGCCCTACAGTAGTCCAGTTCCCTGACTGGAAAGACTAGTTAAACTCTCCAAGCAGTTTAATAACCTATGGTTGGATTAATTTAGAGACATATCAGTTTGTTTGCATAAAAAGCAATTGTATAACCAGATTAATGTTGGTAGCAGGGAAGGGGAAAAGCCTGCTAATGTTGTCAATACTGTAAGAGCACAAATGTTTGTAACTGCTAAGGATTAACCACTCAGTAGAGGAAATTGATTACTCTGCTTCACTTTGCTGAAATAAGACTTTTCATGGTAACTGTCTCAGGGTGATACTTAAAGTAACCTTGTATGGTTTTTTCACTTCAAACAACGCTAGGATAGGGAAGCTACTAGGCTTAAAGTGTTCTTAGTATGATGCCGTTCTAACTGCTAGTACAGTAATGAATGTTTAGTATGGTCATCAGTGTTTATTCCTGCTTGAGCAGAAATTATTTATTGGGAGGAGAACATTCTTTCTGAAAGAGTAACTTCTCTTGTAAAATGTCATTGTAGTGGATCATTGCCATACAAATTTTTAGCAATGTTCTGCTTTAATCTAGTATTCTGTCACTTAGTAACCTAAAGTGCGGGACTGACTTTCATAGATTCTGTTTCGGTTTGTCTCAAAAATAGCTTGATTCACACACATGGTGAATCTCTTATTTTTGAGAGTCTGAGTTAACAGCAGTAGCTGATTCTGCAGCACTGTGGAGTGCTAAACCCTAAAATTAATATGGTTAATCGCTTGCTGTTGAAAGGGGCAGACTCTGATCCCATTCATGACTCTGCATCTTCCCATTCTTGTCCTGCTGGTCTTGGCTGCAGTCTTTCCTGGTCTTGTTTAGCAAGCTAAACAGTCAAGACTGGCTTTGTTGTCCAGGTTTTCCTCTTGGGTTGTTGAACTTGATTAGCCTGGTGAAGGAGTTAAGCACCACAGGCCACGATCCCTACCACTAGCACAACTACACTCGTCACACCAGAGACCTCAATGTGGGCCAAGTTCCTGAGGGAGGCTGCACCTCTCTAGATTGTGAGCTGCAGGGATGCCTGGGGCACCCTGGCCAGAAGCAAGTGATGTCCCTGCTCCTGAAGGTGGGTAGCTGTGGAAAACCTGTGTCACCGAGCAAAGGAATGGTGGAAGGGGGTCAACAGGCTTGCACAGCATCAGAAATAGCAAAAACTGCAAGACTCTACACATTCAAGGGGCAGCAATAGGCTGTGCATATCAGGGTGGGAGATGGATACTCCTGCAATGGTGAAGGCTGGTGGCCCCTGACACCAGGGGAGAGATCGCTGTTCCTTGAGCAGATGTGCAATTGTCAGGTAGGCTCAGTGCACTGAAAGAAGACACATGGCTGGAAGCTCTTTATAGGCCTTTTATAGCGTAAATGATTCCATGGTTTTTCACAGCTAAACATCAGAACAGCACCTGGGGCAGCAGCAACTGGTGAGACTGAGCAGATAATGGAGAAACTGACTCCTCTAGGGAATAGAGTCTTCCACGTGTGGTTTTGTGTTAGGGAGGTTTGCTGCTTCTGGATACCCCTGATAGGGATGTGAGGGAAGGACTGCCATGGTGTCTTTGACCTTCAAAATACTTAACCTTACAGCTCTTCCATTGAACACTAAGGGATATAGCAAGGGGGTGCCTGAAGCTTATCAAGAAAGACTATGGGGCTTTTGGAATGAGGGCCAAGGGCACAGGAAGCCAGGTGGATCTTCTCTGTGATCCTCAGCTCCCTTCTCACCGTCAGGAGGAGTACACGGATACTGCCTGTCAACAGCTAGTTAATTGCACACCTCATGCTGATGGAGTTTTGGCTCTTATGGCCTTGGAACCTCCTTTGTAGGGCAAGGACTACCAGGAGGAGATAGCGTCCACCTGTCCAAGTCAGGGCAAAAGAAGAAACGATAGTAAAAGAAAATGACTGCAGACAGTCAAGTAAGGAATTGGTGAACTTGCAAACAGTGTATAGTCTGATTTGAACAAGACAGATCAGATCTGAAGGCAAATCATCCCAGCACTCCAACAAGGAAGTATGAACAGAACTAGATTGGGGAAGCTTTCTTTCTCTGGGGATCTGCAGGATTGGATGCTTCTCTGAAGTGTCTGTATACATATGCATATATTATTGGGAGTAAAAGGGAGGAGGTAGAGTTTGGCATGCAACTGTAGGGCAACAGTTTTAATGTGCTATAAACACCCAGCTAGAGTGCTGCAATGGATGGATGTGGATGGCCTAGGAAGACAATCTGGGGTAGCAAGGAATGGGAGTTGCATTTGATTTCAAAGAGCAGTTGAAATGCATGAGTTCTACCTTTAGTCAGATGAGCCTGTTGAGAGCTCATGGGTTAAGATTTGAGGGCAGATCAATAGGGGTGATTTTGTAGTGGGTAGTTGCTACAGATCCCCTAAGCAGGAAGATGAGGATGAGACCTTCAGACAGCTGCAAGTTGCTTCGTGTTTACAGGTGCTGATTCTTCTGGGAGACTTCAGTTTCCACACAGTGTGATAGAAGAAGCATCACAGCAGGACACAGGCAGTCCAGGAGGTTTCTGGAATCAATTGATGACCTCTTGCTGACACAGGTGATCAAGGAGCTAATACAGGAAGGCATTATGGTGGACTTCCACTTAAAAAAATGGAGAACTGGTTAGGACATCAAGACTGGAGGCAATCTTAGTTGCAGTGATCATGGGATAGTGGCATTCAGGATTGTGAGAAGGAGCAAGGCAAAAGTCAGGATCACAACCATGGACTAGTTAACCCTCTTTTGAGCAGAGGAGTTATGCTAGAGAATTCTATCAGTGATCTTAACCAGGCACAAGTGGCTGCACAGGTTAAAAGTGTATGTGCCTGCTCTCTGCTTGTCTTCCCGCAGTTCACTTACGCTGTTTATGGAGTTCTTGTAGCTGCTTGGAGAGGTCTGCTTGGGGACCTTATCCATTTAGTTTTATTTAATGCATCAGAGGATGCAGCTGAACTTGCAAGTGTACAATACAGCTGAGGTAATACAAGAGCTTTCTTCCTCCAGAAGGGCAGTGCCCCTTCCCCTGATCCTCAGCATCTCCTGCTCACCCTGTACCGATTGTGGCAGATGCACTGCGTAAGCTGACTCAGTACATAAAGCTGGCAGAAAGCTAACCTAGCAAAAAGCTGTGTTCTCTGCTGGGCTAATGAGTTGAATTAGCTGTACTGGTGGCTACGGTAATAGTCCCTCTGCTCTTCCCCTTGCTGTTCTAGCCCTTTCATGTACTCTTTCTCTAAGTGGGGTGCTGCCTTCAGGGCATAATTTGTGGTTACTTTAATACAGCAAGAGTGAAGCAGTACTAACCAACAGCCTGCCCAGAATGGAGGTCTGTAGTTTTTGGGTTGGTGCCCTGTCACAAAAACAAGTGTGTATATAAAGAGTAAGTTGGCTGATTTTTTTCTCCTTTTTTTTTCCTTTGGATGAGAAGCATCTCACCTGAAGATGAGGGAATGTTTTCAGTACAGCATCTTTAACTTGATTTTTTTTTTTTTTGAGGATAAAACTTTAACATTCTTAGCTGTAGAAGGGATTTTTGTTTTTCTCACCTTTTCCACCCAGCACTACTAAGGAGAGAAGTTTTCCGTAGTTGCTGTTTGATTTGGGTAATAATTTGGGATCTTAGGCAGATTAAACCAAATGCATTTAGCAGAGCTTCAATATAAGCTTGGTGCTCTATACAGCAGGTAGAGCATCTAATTTTGGATGTTAGACCTCTATTCTTCAATTTTATAATAGCCTGCTCAGTATAATTAACAGAGCAGTGAAATGTGACCATGAAGAAACTGGATAATTCTGGCAGTGCTCATTTTAATTGTGTCCTAGTGTCCCTGTATTGTTGTCTTGTCTAGTTTGGGGAGAGGAGGGGTGTGGCAAGGAATGGAGTCTTCTGCATCCAGGCTTTAGAGACCAGTATTGGAGGGGCCGGTCTTTTGTCATCACAATGTGGCTGCAGGCATAAATTGTGCGCACAGGAAATCACTGTGCTACCACATAGCCTAGGTGAGATTGACTCCAGAGTCAGATGAAATCGCGTTCATATAGCAGTAGTGTTCCTTTAGATGACAAGCAAATCTGCATCTATAAAAGGCAAGTTAAATGTCTCGCTGTACAGGTAGTGTTTTTCCTTGAATAGCCAGTGTCTAAGAGACCTTGCTAGTCAGGGTAGACAAGTCTAAATTCAAATGCTGTCTGTACTAAGGAACTGAAGTGGCTTAATCCTTTGTGCACGTTGCTATCCATTTAGAGTGTGTGCTAGTAGTCAAGTTCCTCATGATGAAATAATGCTTGTTGCTGAACACCCAGCTTTCTTTAAGTGTATTTTCTAAGAAACACAGAGTTAGCTGCCTAGTATAAAAATAAGGCAGGTGTTGTCTGTATCAAAGTAACTTAGAAGAGAATAAAGAGAATAGATAAGGTGCAGTTCCTTAATGTGATATTATCTCTGACTGGTTTTCTGTATGAATGTGCTGAAATGCTTGATAAACCTTAACTGGTAAGCCATACAGTTTGGCAGATATTTATAAGTTATTCTCAAAGAGAGACAAAACAATCTTTTCCCTCTGCAGAAAACTGTTTGTGTTTAACACAGACAACAAAAATGGAGAAAACAAGCCAGTGACAGTGTATCTCCAGGTCAGAATGCCTGTTCACGTGTGGCCAAAGCAGAGGACAGAGCTGCTGGGGGGAAAAAGAGGACAATTTTGTTCATCTTGTCTAATCATTGAGGACTGAGACAAAAAGTGCAGACCTCTGATCAAGGGAGGAAAGTCACCCCTCTCAGAAAGCCTAACCTGCAAAGCTATCGCTTACCTGGTGGTGACTTAATTGGAAGGGGAAAAGTTCTCAATCCAGTTTTTCCAGGGTCTATCACTGCAAGTGAACTTACCCATACTTATTATTCTGTTCTGTATATGCTACTTACACAGTCATAGAGAAGCCTTAGGGAGCGATTCAAATGTTGACATTTCTCTGGTGCTATAGGCAAAATGGAATTATCAACATGAGGAGTAGTGTTGCAGAATATCTCAGTGATGTCTCAGTACATCTTGAGTCAAGTAATATGGGTTCCATGGGTGTCCATGTTGCCCTGCTTTGAAGTTTATTTAAAGCTTTTTCAAAATGCTTCTTTCTCTGAGCTCTATATGCAGAGCTGTTTCTGTAAACCTTGTCTTGCAGTTATTCCAAGATATTATACATAGCTGAGCTTCTCAAAGTTTAGAGCAGAATTGTCTCAGTATGGGTAGGGGATGACTTCATTTCATATTGAACATGACTAGATGCTGAACAGATGATTGTACATGAAAACTAGCAAATTACTGAAGAAAGTGGACATCAAAAATGTATAAGGTTAACTTCTATTGAAATTCACTCTGTCATGTAGAAAGTATCTGGATTGAACAGAATAACTTGTTTTAACACTAAACTTGGTCATTTGATGTTGTCTTTCATTCCTGTGAAACAGGGTGACTGCCTAGCTCCAGCAAAGTGGATTTTACCAAAGCAGACCAAATCCAATTTGTAGATCGATTTCTTGGGTATAAGATAAATGTCTGAATTCTTGCAAAGTTCTATTCTGTTTAGAATGTTCTCTTCAGATGCTTGTTTGGAGTTATTTGGTAAGCATATGAAATGTCACTTTTCCGTTCTACAAATTTAGAGTAGCAAGTGAAGAATAATACTACAGGAGAAAGACCTACAAATTGAGAGAAATAGATATTCAATAAGTACCCATACTTTCAACTAATTATGAATCATAATTGAAACTTTTAAATCTTATGCAAAGTGAACATGCCTTGCAAACTGTTTAATCTATACAGGTTACCAATATGCTCAGGATCCCTTACTAATTAAATTATGAAAATTAAAGATAGTAACCTGTAAATGTGGTTTGCATATTCCTTTGAAACTGGTGCTAATTGATGTTTATTCAATGAGGAAACAAGCCATACACGGATATATTTTCCACTTCATGTCATCACACTGATCAGTTTTTTAATCAGGTCTCAAATCAGCTATAGTTGTTAAGACAAACTGTTGTGCCTAATTACGAACTTTGTTATTTTTTATAAATGCCTATAATATTTTTATTGTAGGTAAACAAGTGAGAACCAAACTGTCACAGGCCTTTAATCACTGGCTGAATGTTCCAGAAGATAAAATACAGGTACTGGCTAATTATTTTTAAAAGGTTGTTATCTTTCTTCCAAGACTACTGGTAACAGATAATTCTCTTCCAGAGCCTAAATTAACAACAATCTTAAATGCACTAATTTCTGAATATAAAGTAAACTTTCAGGAAAACAACTTCAGTGCAAAGCTTTTGCTGTGATGCAACACTAAAGAAATAACTTCCATGTCTTACTAGACTTCTTTCCAAGAGTGTTCAGCCTTTCAAGTTGAAGCAGCTATCGTTGTTACCCCGCCTAACATAACTCAGTTATTAACACTGAGTTTTAATGACTTTAAAAAAGAAGTGAGACAGTTACCTTGTAGACTTCACAAATACAGTGTTTGAAAATATAATCTTGAGATTTTGATACAAGAATATCAATGATCACAATTAAATCACCTTTACAAACCTAAAACTGAGAGGTGTATAACATAGAGTCTACAGTCCTTACTTTCTAATGGGAAGTATTATCTAGGAATTTTCATTCCCTCTTCTCTTGGACAAAGTGTGCAAGGTGCATGGCTATGTATTTACACACTCTGGCTTTTCAAATGAAAAATTATCCTCTTTTTTTAGGTTAGAGTGTAGTTTTGCTAAACTGCATGCAGAGTGTGCAAAATGTTTTTTTGTCCAAGGCGATGTAAGGAATTAGGATAATTGGTTGTGGCTTTTGACACCCAGCTGATCCTTTGTTAATTTCATTAATTGTTGGCAGAAGTATCTTTAGAGTTTGTGAAGGAGTCATTTTTAGGGCGGTTTGAGTGACATTCCATAGCTCTCAAGTAGCAAAGTGATTTAAGTGGCTTAAGAGGCTGAAATTCATAATCGAAGAATTCTATTTTTCAGCCTGTCTGTATAATTCTAGCAAAATTTATTCCATACCTTCAGCTAGACACATCTTACCCTTTGTGCTCAAATATCCAAAGAAAACATATAATACAGTAGTCCCCTGTATTGTATGTATGGGTTTAGTCTAATATTATAGATCAGAATTCAGCTGCAAGTCATCTAGGACAACACTGTACTTAAAGCAGAGCTACTCTGTAGCTACTTGAGGCATGTGGGAGCCCTGCTGAGTTTCAAAAATCTAGTGATGGGTTTTTGCAGCTTCCCAGGGTCTGTCTTCTTCTGCTGAACCCCTTTCACTATAACAAACCCATTTTATTCAACTAGGATTTTTTTATGTTGCCATCTCACTGTTGCCTCCTGCCCTTCTGCTGGGCATCCATGACAGTGTGGTCCATTTTTGGACTTAGTGCTGTAGTAAACTAAAGCTGCAGTGCCTTTGTGTGAACAGAAGTTACCAGTTCTGTCACTTGAAATGAATGATCTGGTAACTGCTATTGAAAACTCGGACCACTTGTTTTGACTATCTTTATGAAGAAAACCAGTGCTTTAATGTCTCCTTTACTACTTAAGTTGTTTGTAATGGCAGGAAGAAACAAGACTCTCCCATCTTTTAGTCTTCATTGTGATGCATTATTAATGCTTTAGTGCATTTTTGTACTAATTTTAATAAATAAAGATTGTTAAAGTCCGGAGGACCACTTCTGGTCATCTTTTTGACATTTCTCATAACCTTCATAAGATGTCCCTTATGTCTAATAGCCTGATTAATTTCCAGCAATTTGTATTTCTTTTATTAAAAATATGAATTCTAGCACTCATTCTGGGACTTTTTTTTAAGCCTTAGATTATTTGTATTTGTGTAGTTTATTTAGATTATACAATTGAGGCTGCTGTTCCTCGGAAGTTTACTTTACTACTAATTGCCACTGCTTCACCTTTTGTCCCAGCCAAGTGATCTCTTCCCCCAACACTTACTGAATTTCCACTTCCCTTTTGGTGCTGCACTGAGAGACTTCACCTTGTTGAATTAGAGAACACTGGGTTTGTCAGGTGAACTTTCTTCTGAGAAGGCACTGAAATGGCCTAGCAAGAGTCGAGCAAATTTTAAAGCTATTGCAGATAAGGAGGTGGAAAAAACCTCTGTGTTTGACTGATAGTGCAGCAGGTACTGATGAGATAGAAATAGGTTGTAAGAACCAGACCACTCTGTACTGGGTCTTCAGTTTTCATTATGAAGACCGGTCTTTTCATTTTCTCAAGCTACTTCCTGATGCCTTTCTTCTAAAATAAGGTTTTTCTGGTATCGAAACTGTTTCACTCATTTCTTTCACCTTTGAAGCATTTTTGACGCTGTCTTAAGTTCACAAGGCAATTTGATAGAAACACGGTCAAGAAAGTGTTTCCTTTAAACCTTAAATGTATGGAGGCTGGAAGACATCATGGAACTGACGGTGACATGAAATAGGTTAGCAAGAGAAACACTAGAATAGACTTAGGAATTCACAGAACACATGGAAACGTTGCTGATAGTACTGACAATGAGATAATGGACCCAAAGTATATTCAAACAAATAGGTATGTAAAGTTGCTTTCAGTAAGTACTCTATCCTTTGATTGCATGAGTGTTTAAGTAGGTTATTCTTGCAATCGTATCTTGGGAAAGGGACTAAATTGCTAAGGTTGGAGTTTTAATCTTTGGGAAAATGTTCATTGAAAACCAGGTGGCTTGGTGCTCTAGAAAATGCTTACAGCAAAGTCCTCATTTTGTCCTACAGCACTCACCAAACAGGACCATACTATATCCTGGTAGGACATATTTGCTGCCATGTTGTGGTGGTCTTAGTATATTTTAACAGTTGTTTTGATAAATGTTGACTGAATGCAATGTTTGTAGCTAACTAGTGTAATTGGTTCATTAGCTTTAAAATCATATCTTAATCAGATGTGTTTTGCAGTGAGTTTATACAGTATGCAGTTTTACGTGCTTATATTTATTTCCGTTTAAGCAGGTGCTAATATACCTGTTTCTTGCATGGCAACCGTGGAATAAAAGCAGCATGTAGTGTTAGGACTCTTCATTTTTTGTTGAGTTGTTAAGGTTCTGTTCTACTCAAACACAGTCAGCTACAAGCCTGATGTTGTGAATGGTTTATTGCCCACCTCAGGTGGTGTGCGGTATTGGCCTGCCTAGTAACAAGCAGTGTGTAGGAAGCTTCTCAAAAGAAATTGTGGCTGTTGTCTTTCTGCCAAGCATTTCCCAAATGATGCTTTGGAGGGAATAAATACTCTGTCCTTTAAGAGCTCAGTACTGAATATAACCATACAAAGTGTGGGAAATGAAATATGAACTCTCCACTTACCAAAACACTGTTCACAAGAGAAATGTGATAATGGATGATATCTGACACTCTCAAGATCTGACTTCGGGAAATTTCAGGTTTGTAAATCTAAACATTTCAAAACACTGTGTTTATTTAATTTTCCCCCAGTCATGTTTCTAATAACAGCTATTCCGTGGCTCTTAGAGCATGGCTTGTTTTAGAACTGTAGGAACATTGAAGAGGAGCATGCAAGTGGAAGCACTTCAGGGAGTAAGTTATCTTTGAATCTGAAGACATTGTGTACAAGACTATGTGATCCAGGACTTAAAGCAAACTGGATGGTGAAGAGAAGCATAAATCTATACTAACAGTAAAAGCAAGTTGTCTAAAGAGGAACCTCAGTGATAGGGAAGATGCTTCTTTGAAAGGTTATCCATTTTAAATACAGTCTTGCAAAACATGTGATTAAATTACAGTAAAGGACTTAACAATGTTCTCTTCTTGTAATAGGTTATCATTGAAGTGACGGAGATGTTACACAATGCAAGCCTACTCGTGGATGATATTGAAGATAACTCAAAGCTACGACGGGGCTTTCCAGTGGCACACAGTATCTATGGAATTCCATCTGTAATCAACTGTGCTAATTATGTTTATTTTCTTGGCTTAGAGAAGGTTTTAACCCTTGATCATCCAGATGCTGTTAAAGTTTTTACCCGTCAACTTCTGGAGCTCCATAAAGGTCAAGGCTTGGATATTTACTGGAGGGACACTTACACTTGTCCTACAGAGGCTGAGTACAAAGCGATGGTACTGCAAAAGACAGGCGGTCTCTTTGGATTAGCTGTAGGCCTCATGCAGCTGTTCTCAAATTATAAAAAAGACTTAAAGCCACTCCTTAACACACTTGGTCTCTTCTTCCAAATAAGAGATGACTATGCCAACTTACACTCCAAAGAATATAGTGAGAACAAGAGTTTTTGTGAAGACTTAACTGAGGGCAAGTTCTCCTTCCCAACCATTCATGCAATTTGGTCAAGACCTGAAAGTACTCAGGTGCAAAACATTTTGCGTCAAAGGACGGAGAACATAGATATAAAAAAATACTGTGTACATTACCTTGAAAACGTTGGTTCCTTTGAGTACACTCGGAATACATTGAAAGAGCTTGAATCTGAAGCCTATAAACAAATTGAATCACTTGGGGGAAACCCCGAACTTGTAGCACTAGTTCAACAGCTGAGCAAAATGTTCAAAGAAGCTGAAAATTAAAAAAAATAACTTCTGGGTATGGATTAAAACTCTTTTAAAAATGGGAAAATAGTCGGATGGAGAGGTGTGATAATCAGTCTTCTGTAAAACTTTCTCTTGTAGCCATGTTACAGAAATTACTATTAAAAATAACATGTAATTGAGTTTTGAAATATATACCCTATTATCTCTAAAGTCTTAACTGTAACTGCTTACAGTTGGTTTTGTTAAAGCAGATGTACTAGAACAAAAGTTTTGAATCAAAATGTAACAGTCTTGATACAATCGCAAGCATTATTTCATACCTAAAACTGTCCTGCCCCTAACCAGGCTATGATAGGGCTCTGGTTGAAATTCTATGTTAAATTAAATCAGGTTGACATATGTGTATTATTCATATTAAACAATGGTCTTGTAAACCAAAATTTGTGTTAAAAAAAATGGTACTTGCAACCACAATACACAAAAAATTGTGTGATATTTCTAAGTTTAACTTGTGAAGATCATGTGGATCAGGTTACTATATCCTAGGGTAAATATCCTATCCAGCTTCTGTGGATATTTTCAGGGGATTGTGAATTATGAAAGATAATATTTCATATGCAGATAAGACATGCTCAGTCTGAAATTGTCACTTCATAAAGGTTTTGAAGTACCTTAGAGAAAATATTTCATCACATCAGCAAAGTGTAAATTTGCAGCTGATTTCAGCTCTACCTTGAGTAATTTTGGTCACCTGATTTTAGATTTTGAAATTTTCAAACATTCTGTAGCCAGGAACTTAAATCTATGCATTAGAGCTCATATATGTGACTATGTAGTAAATAGCAACATAAAGAGCTGCTATTAGAAATGGAAAGGGATTCACACCAGGTAACTTTAGGACACCATAATTGGTACAGATCTCTTTAATCTCTGCTTATAATTGAGGGGCTTCTCCAAGACTTTATTCATAACTCATATTTCATTCCTGTTCTGAATTGCTTTCTGGAGGCATGTTCTATAGCTCTCCAAAGAGTCAAGAACTGTAATTTAGTTAAAACAAAGTACAGTATCTTGTTTTACAAGCTACCGTACCACTTCAGTTTTGTTAATTGCTTAAATTAGAGCTTTAAAATGAGGAACATACCAAAATAGAACTGGGCCTGAGGGCAAGATCTAGGAGTGGGACTGATAAGTAACAACGTTCTCTGCTCACATGCATACATACAGATATATATATGTGTATGTGTGTATATATATATATATATATATATATAAAGCTTTGGTTTGGGGTAGCAAGGTAATGTTTTGAATCAAAGGGAGGACTGGTGCTATAAGCTGTGGT
>VWZN01009233.1:269427-313801 GCA_013396955.1 Regulus satrapa | reverse complement strand
TCATCTGCTCTTTGATGCCATTCCCATAACTGTGTTTCCTCACTAACTTTGATAGAAAATGTCAAAGCAATTGCATGGCAAGAAGCTGGCATGCAAGCAAGTTTTTTCACTGCTCAAGAAGAAACATGAAACTTCATAGGACTGTGTTGAACATAGTTGTTAGTTAGATTTTTCTGTTGAGTGTTCAAAATTGTTGCCAAGCTGGTATCAGGATGTCTGAAAGTCTGTGTTTGTGTAAGGGTTCTGAGTGCTACAATTTGAATGTTGTGAGATGGAATTAGTAGTGAATTACAATGTAGCAGTCACTATGCTGAGTATTCCCGAGGCTTGGGTAAAACTCCAGGCACAGTTATTGTCTGATTTAGGTAACTTTCTGTCTATCCATAGGTAGAAACTTCTTTTTCTGGAGAACCCGAGTTCATAATGAGTTTGGAAGTAACAGAGCAGTTATTTTTAATAATTGCACCGACACTGTAATTTTGATGTGTAAGTACATTTTGGGGAGCTGGTGCTCCAGTTCTCATGGTATCTCACTGTGTGAACTCCTATCAGGTGCTATCAAAGATACTTTGAAAGTCTGGCTCACCAGGAACAGTGATGTTTACAATTAGCCTGTAGAATTACCTTTTGACTGCTTGGGTTCCCAGTACTTTTGTTTAAAGTGGTAATTAATTAGTCAGTCATTGTTATGATAACTTTTTATATCTCAACTTTTCCTGGCCGCTCTATTCTAGGCACCCTAAAGGAGGATCCTTCATCCGGCCAAACAAGGCAAATTTTGGAGTAGATTTTCTCACTGCCGTAAAGGATCGGTACGGACTGAATGATAAGCAAGACGTCCAGTATGGGACAGAGAATACAGTAGTATTTGGAACGAAGACTGTGGAATTTGTTGGCATGGATTCTGTTGCAGAACAGCAAAGGCAAGTGCAATATATGGAAATCTAAGATACGTTATTCGTGATTGATCAGTCAAGTAGTATTTCAGCTGTAAGGAAGTGAGGGCCATGCCTGTAAAACTGTTACGTGTCTAAAAGCAAGCCAGACTGCACTATGCTGGAAGAGACAAGAACTCTTCTCATTGTGGATTCATAATTTACAGGTTTTACAAATAGGAACGGGGATTATGTCAGGTTTGAGTGCTAACAATCCAGGTTTCATAAAATAGCAGGTGATGATATCTGGTGAGAAATGAGAGATAAATTATCATGACTTTGGCAGTCATCATACACGTGCTTGGTCTTTTTTAAAATAGATGTATTTTAATGTTTTCTTAATATTGAAATATTAAGAATATTAAGAATATTGAATATTAATGTTTTATAGTCTTTGTTTACTCACATCACAAATGACTTTGTAACCAAGAGAGGGAAGGCAGAAAGTCACTGTACTGCTAGTGAAGAAGTTTTTCAATCAGTTCATGTCATGTTCATGTACCTGGAAGGGTAAGGAAGGAACTAATTTAATGATGTGTAATAAATTGCAGGTCTAATGGCCTCCAGCAGTAGAGACGTATCAGTTCAGTAGGTGGCAGTCTCCTTCTGAGCTGATATTCCACAGCTCTTTGTCTCCCAGAGCATACTAAGCAGTCAAAAATACTTTTGATAAGTGATACAAAGAATACCCAAATTACTCTGAACCTCTTGCAAAACATGTTGCAAGAAACTTTTTTTAACTTGGAACCTCGAATTAAATTCCAATTTGCACAGCTAGATTTAATCTGGTTTACCTCTCTTTATTTCATATATTAGTGAGATGATATTTTTTGGGGGGGTGTAGGAACTGTGGTTCAACCAGACTTATTTTCTAGTAGTGATGTAAAGGCAAAAAATGGAGATGTGTCTGTTTTTGAGAGCGACACTGCAGCGTAGTAATCTGCACATTGCTAATTCCAAAGGAGAGATGAAAAAGATGCTATGTAGTTGTATAACATCTATGAAAAGTATGTTAGGTAGTTGTAAAAAGCGGGCATTTATGTAACATACCTCTTTCTGTTTGAAGATTTCCTGACAGAATGTCCTTTCTCATGCAGACAGCTGAACAGACTGGTGGATATCTCGGTGCGTGAGTGTGCAGTGAGCCATGCTGGTCAGGAAGAGGAAATCAGCAGAACGTGTTCCAGTATCCTTTTCTTTGCTATGTTTGCATGATGCCACAAATGTAGTACATACTTTAGCATTCCAAGTGTTAATGTTAATGAATTATACTTGTATCCTTTTATTTTAAAAATAAATAATAAAAACTGAAGTTTACATTTAGAAGTTTAATGCAGTGTTAAAAAGTTTAAAAGCCAGGCAGGCGCCTATAATTTTTGAGAGGAAATGCAAATTGTGTATAAAAATAGGAGTATAGGCATAGGCTGTTACTGTGACTGCAGTTTCAGAAGGCTCCAGCAATGTTGGGTTTTTTTTAATTCCCTAGAATAGATAATCCTATAGAAGTAGAACTGATATGTTCTGTAGACACCAGAGGTTTTCAGTATATAACAAATAATGTGCTTAGTACACTGCATGTGTGGCAATGTTACAAAACCACTAATCAGTTATTATTTGTTAATTTATAAGGACTTATAAGAGTTCCTGTCAGTATAAAAATTAATCCGTTGGAGGATTTGTATAGTTAAGCTCTTTTATAAAGCTATAAGCCATTTCCGTATCACAAATCAAAATAAAATTTGCTGTAACTGAGCAATAACATTCCTTAGTGTAATCTATTTCTCTCTGATTCAAAACGAAACCCTAACTTTAATTGTGAAAAAAGGAAGTTAAATTTTGAGATAAGTTTATTTTTCTTAACAAGAAATTTCAGATATGAGGCATATAAACCTATCCAAAAATCTGATATCATCTTGGGAGACAGTAACAGCTATTGCTTCTCAAGTTCAAAATCTGGAAACACTTAATGTCAGGTAAAAATATTCATATTTGGGTTTCTCTTCCTTTGGGGTAGGAACAAAAACCAAGAAGCTCAGGATTCAGCTTTCTAAATGTAACTGGATACAGCAAGACTTATTCTAATGGGAGCTAGCTTTTTTAATACTTTCTTTAGTTTTTTGAGATCTTGTTATTAAGCAACTGCTTACGTTGTGAGCTGTAGTGTGGGCTATATTTTTCTGACATCTGTATGCAAAAGACTAAAACCCTAGCAGTTCAGCTTCTGTGTAAAACTAAGTTTTGCAAAACGTTTTCTTCAAAGTTTCAAGACTTTTGGTTTTTTGTTATTATTGATACATTCTGGCTGTTCAGGCAGGTTTGCATTTAGGAGCCCACTTTTGTTTAACCAACCATGTAGTGACACCAAACTTAATTATCCATAATGTTTTAACCAAACCTTAATTATCCCAAACTCTAGTCTATTTCTGTCCTAAAATGATGCTGACAAAAAAGTGGTAAGATCGTGGTTACAGATCTAGAGGGAAATCTCTTGTGCAATGATGACATTGGAAAAGGAAGGAGGATATTGTTAAATAAAGCTCCAGTTCTAAAAAAGAAAATTCATAAATTAATTTCAACATAAAGATAATTTCTAGTGCACATCTATAAACTGTAATTGGCACATCCCACACTAATTTTCTGGTGTGAAGTTACACAATGGATTAGGTAGCAGCTTAAATCACTGGGTTTTTTATTTATTCTTATCATTAGTGTAAATAATTCAGAAATGTAATTTTAAAACAGTTTCAGGTATTCCATTTTCCTCAATATTTAGCACTGAACAGCTGTTTGCAACCTGGGTGCTGCTAGTAAATCTAACTTTGCCTAGAACATATAATGATTTATTGTTATCACTGTGCATGAGAATACAGAGAATTTATTTTAATTCACCCAGGATAATTTTTTCAGTTTTTCCATTATTGAGAAGTGTACCCCAGACAGAAGGGTTCTCAGAAGTTATTTGTGAAAAAAATGGAAAACAAAATGAGATTAATGCTGAAATCTGACACTTACTACTACAAACTGACATAGTCTGAATCAGATTTTTATTGTTTTGACCTTCTGTTTGCTTTAAAAAAGAAAGAAGGTAAATCTGTTACTGTTTTGTTTGTTTTTTTTAATACATGGAATGTTGTAAGAAGAAGAAAATAGATTAACCATCCACCAGTTCTTATGTGAAAATTTTACCCATTAGTATGTAACTATAACCTTACCCTGAGAGATTTTTATGAGGTAGATTAGGCCTTAGGAAAGAAATAAAAACTTCTCTTTTGGGGTGAATAATGAAAACTGATTTGAAGACTGCAGATCTGAGAATCTTCATATTTTCTTTTTTGTAGTGATACTTAACTATTGAGAGTAGATTTTACATACTTTTTTCAACACTAAGGAGTTTAAGCCTAAGCTCTGGCTTTGTTTCATTTAATATTAATGAAAATCATTCTTTTCATGTTCAAAACTGAGTGAAAGAGAAAGAGGCCCCAGATGAATAAATATGCATTCTTGAATAAATATGCATTCCTGAAGCAGGAAAATAAATTAGGAAAGAGTATGCTTGAATATAACTAGAAATATATTTTATTGTATTTTTAAAATATGTGACATCTTGGCAGTGATTTTAATTTTTGGAGGGTGTAAAATTTTATTTTTTTTAATGTGTAACTCCAAGCTAATGACTTAAATAAATGTGATTATTCATTATGCAAATAATTATTCTTTTTATCCAGTGAAAACAAAATGAGATTTCCATCTACATCAACTTTTACATCCAGTGCATTTTCAAATTTGAAGATTCTGGCACTTAATCAAACTGAAATAACATGGACAGAGGTAATAGCCTTTCCTGATTTTTTTTAAATTTAATATCATTGGGTTTCTGAGGCAAGGAAAGCACAATAAACATTTGAGCACTGTATACTGAAATCAAATCACCCTTAGAAAAGGTGCTGTGGGGTAACTGTGTTAGTTACATATTAACTAATGTGCTTCCTACATAATGAAGGAAGTAATATTAGCACAGGAGTCTAATAAGAAGCATTTTACTTCATCTGCATCTGTAAATTGCCAAATGAAAATAAAGCAGTTGGAGGACAAATACAGCTTCACGTTCCAAAGTTTATTTAAGTGAAAAATTTTTGGTTCCTGGTAGCTGTTGAAAATTTACCTGTACTTCTCTGCATGCAATAGAAGAAATGCAACTGGAAAGAAAATATTTCCTTATGATGAAAATGTCTTGTTTTGGCATCACTTGGCATCAGCAGGCGACTGGATTGGTATCTTTGCCCATACTGATGGTTCTTGAACCACATGATGCCTGGTTATTGGCAGCACAGAGCAGAGGAAAAACAAAGTTCTGACTCGTTCCGGGCTCTGAAACATGTGCACATTGAAATGACTCTCTCCTGGTATGACATCTTGTTAGGAAGGAAGTCCTGTTGTCAGCTATAGTTAGCAGTGGGCTTTTTTTTTTCTGAGATGGGGCTTAGGAAGTGCATCTCATGTCACGTTACTTATAATGGTTTCTAAATTCCAAACCATTATTTGGATTTCTCAGGGTCAGATTTTATAGTGGTGCGTTGTAAAATTACAACTTTTCAGATTTCGGCTGCCAGCTGCTATGCAGTAAAAGAGCATTTAAGAAAACTGGGGCTTGACTAGAAAGGAGCTTCTTCATTCTCTTGTCTTGCAGCAGGACTAGAGGAAGGTCACTGCTGTGTTTTTGTTTAGTGTGCATTCACTGTGCTCTTAAAACTGCCCGTGGGATTTATGGTGGGACAGTGGATAATCCTTCCATAGTAGCAGCAATATGAACGGTGAAGGGAATGGAAGAATTAAGTGGCTGCTAACACTTGAAATGTGATTTAGTGCTCATCAGAGTAAATCTGTGCATTGTGGTGCTTGAAATGTTGGCACCTGCCAGCAGCTGTCCTCCATCCCTCCATGGGGTGGCTGAAAGGCTGGTTGGAGCCATGGCTGCAGGCAGATTAGAGTTCTCCAGGGCTAACTAAATTGCAGTGAGAAAGCCCCAGCTTAGTCAGAGCAATTTAAAATTATGCAGCTTTTGTTTTCTTGGTTTTTTTTTTTTTTTTTTTGAAACTCTGCTTTAGCAGAGCAATGATTCGTCATTGGCCATAAAGACATCTTTGTTTCCAAAATCTGTTTTATAAATTTGTTCCAATTCATTCCCCCTCATTTGGGAGACATAAGCCTGTGCTTGAAAGTGGTATTCCAGGGCAGCCAAACAAGAGGGGAAAAATAAAGGCATGTACCTGACATCAGTACTCTGTGAACAAACCACTTGAAAATGCCATTGCTTAAGCTCTGACGGGAGTTACTTGAAAAGTCAACTTTTAAATAGAAAATAATAATGAATATAATCCACGCAAATGAGAAATACATTTGCACTGTCGAGGGGGATAGAAGCAAAAGTCTTAGGAGTGTTTTAATTAAAATTAAAACAATTTAATGGTGAACAGCATTTCAAAATTACTTGCTGTTATATGTAAGAGTATGTGGCATTGGGATAGTTATACTTGGATTTTTTTTTTTAGTTTGTTCCTCTGTTTTGAAGTATTTTTCACAGGAGAGAGACATGCTTACATTCACATGCCTTAAGCATCAGTTTTCAAAACCAATTCTTTCATTAGTATATGATCTGCATATATCTAAATACTTCTGAGATTGTTAGCATTTCAGTTAAGAGAGCTTATTACTGTAGAATTGTTGATTGATTGTTCAAAATATAACATATAACTTTCAAGGGGGAAAAATGTCATGCAAAATAACTTAAAGCTAGCAGCCATTGACTTAGGAACTGAATTAATGCAATTGAGTGTAATAAATGAATATTTATGGCTCCAAACCCTTCCTTTCTTATTCAGCATTTAAATCGTAATGTTAAATTTGTGCTTCTGTTTTCAAACTAGGATTTTATATTTATAATATAATCTACTATTATATGGGGTAAAAGAAAAATCTGGGTTAGAACAGAAGTGCAGGAACATGCTTCTGACACTAGCAAGTAGGAGCAGGTAGTTGGGAAAAATTCTAGGCAAAGGGTAAGCACATGGTAAGAGCTTCATAAAAAGCAATCTGGAGTTGTGTGGCTTTGTGAGCTCAAGACTGTATACCTCTAATTAATACTTGTGGAATTTTTTTTCTTTATTTATCTAACTCCTGTTTGAAAATTTTGCTATAAATATAATTTTACATTAATTTAACCTCTTTTGGGTTCTGATATTGCTACCTGATGATTTAATTTAATAATTCCCAATGTTTTGTATAAAAGTAACCGAGAACAGCTATTCTCTGTTTCGTGGCTTTAATTCTTGTTTAGCTTCTTTGTGCCTTTCACAATTATGTTATTTGTTTCCTGGGATAAATAGACTAAAGATACAGGAACATCATGCACTTACATGGTGACAGTTGTTTCTTGCTCTCATCTTTATTTCTTTTGCAATAGCTCTTGCATTTCCATTCTTTTGGTTTTGAGTATCAGTGGCTCTCCTCTGGGTATTTGTTACCTCCCCATCAGCTGTCCACAACGAGGTCCCAATCTTTCCTGAGGGTTAATTCAGTGTCAGATCTGTGGACTTTTGTTTCTGAGGAAGCTATTTTAAGCAGCAGCTGGAAATTTGGCGAGTTTCTTGGAATTGTGCTGTGACCTATCATTTGGCAATTTTCCAGTCATTTGGGCAGCCTATTGGAAAACCTTCAGATACTTCAGGTTTGTGCAGGATGGGCTGCTGTGGGGGAATCTCTGTTACTGAGCATGCACCTCATTTCTCTTGACTCTGCAGGTTTCTTGTCATGCTTCTTCATCATCAGTGGATAACTGGTTTTGGTCTATCATGTTGACATGGGGAAACACATCAGATTAAAGAGATGAAATATCTTTGTGCAGGTGTTCCCTGCTCTTGCTTTGGAACAGGAAAGGTTGTAATATCTGAGGCCATGCTTGTATGTTACAGCTAGAGCTGCAGGTTGATTTTTCATATTTTTGGGTGTGAAGCAGTTGATCAGCTCCAAATCATAGGCTGCCTCGCGAGGAGCTCTCAGTGTTTATTTACCCTTGGCATGGTGTCTGAGTCAGTTTTACAGACCTGCAGCTGGATGCATTCATGCAGCAGTAACAGGGAATGGGGCCGAGGAGAAGGGATGATTACAGGAAAGGGGTCAGCTATGCACAAAACCAGTTGAACTGAACAGTCCCGATCTCTGAACTCCACTGTCTTTGAAACCTCCTGTAGAAACAAGCATTTGGTCACTGTGCTGCTGTGTTCTCGCATCTCAAAAACTTTTAATCCCTTTGGCAGTTACAATCACAATTTTGGAAAGAGTTGGGGGCTTGAAAATAATTTATTATCCACTAATTCCTTTAAAACAGGAATGTTGATGAATAAAGGGCCCCTGTAAGCTTCCTAACCAAAGAAAGAGCAGCAGGATGAGCTCACACTTATTTTGATTGTGGAGAATACACAAGAGAAAAACAACTCAGTGAAAAGAATAATTTGCCACTCACAGGCACAAATTTGTAGAAAAGCAATCAGTTCCAGTGCTTATGGAACTCCATGTGCTAAAACTGCACAATTTTTGATGCTTTTACAATTGCATACACAACTATTTTATGCCAGCAATTTATATCACCTTGTAATAAGTGTTTATTTTTAAAAGTTTTGTTACCTCCTGTAAATGTTTGTGAAGAAAAAAATTTGTAAAGTAAAATAATACCTTTTATGCAATTTCAGCGCATAAGATCTAAAACAAAAGTATCATTGTGTAATTTGTAGCCCTTTTAGAATTAGTTTATTTTCTTTAGAGAACTTGAAAACTTCAGGATGTGTTGAATTAATGCAATTATTGGCTTTTAGTGGGCTATAGGCTGGCACAGTCCCAAGACAGAAAAGGCTTCCAACTCTGATAAATTAAGTTATTAAAAATTATTCTGTCAGACGTGATGTGTGTGTTAGCTGGTTCTGGAATGTCTGCACATATATAGAGTTTGTACAGCGAGTTCCTCACCTCACCATAGGAAAAACCTGGGCACTCCAACTCACTGAATAAATTCACTCAGTTTCCAGGTCACTCAGTTTCCAGTCTCAGCTGCCAGGGTGGCCACAAGCCTGGGACTTGCAGTCCTGTAACTGCAGAACCCTTTTGATGTAATCTGTGCTGGTAGATCCGGGCACAGGAGAACCATCTGGAAGAAAGGGAAGACTGGGAAATCTTTAATAATTGTTCCTCTGGTTTGGGGAGCCATAGCTTGTTCTGAACACATTCAGAGCAAATTTACATGGAGCAGAAATATTTCTCTGAAATATTTCTGAAATATTTCTCCCATCTTTCATTATATTAAATAAAGTTTTGCTCTTAGGTTCTTCTTTGTGCTCAAGGATGGCCAGTACTGGAAGAGTTGCACCTTTCTTCTAATAATATTACAGTTTTGGAAAGGTGAGTAACATGAGTCAGTCAGCTGTTAGCCACTGATGTATCACGAAATTACACATAAATTCCTGTGACAATCATTGATGCAAATTCCACATGATGTACTTCAGAGCATTTATCAATGTGTAAAATCGTGTGCATGTAGTTATATACTTGGGAAAATTGTGTTTTCATTGGCCAATAACTTTAAATATTCTGTGTTTGTTTGGTTTTTTCCGATGTATTAGGCCTGATAATGTCCTGCAGACCCTGAAGTTGTTAGACCTTTCAGACAACCAGTTACTGGATGGAAATCAGCTGCATCTACTAGCACAGCTCCCCAGGTAGCTGTAAACAAATTTGCTGGAAATTCTTTGTCCTAGATACTCATCTCCATAGTCCTTGTTGGCTGAAATATGATAGTATTGATGTTGCATGAAATATGCATGAGATCTTGAAGTAGAGGCATTTTGCCCTCTTGAGGAGAGTAACTGCATTATTTAGCTGAGCTATTTTAATATAATCTTGCTGTAGCTGTATAATAACTCATTCTTCAGCTGTGTGTTATTAGGTCTTCATTATATACTTATGAAATGAAAGTGATTTACCACATTTTGCTAATTTGCAGAATTATCGTCTTTCCCTGTACACCAAAACAGCAGCCATGATTTTCAGTAGCCACAAGCTATTTTTAAAAAATTCATTTTAAAAAATCACACATTTTAAATCCAGAAGCCATTCTGAAAGCTTGCAATTGTTGCATTTACTCACTGAAAGTTTTATTCCCTGAGCACTGCTAAAGTATGGGTACTGTCTGTGAGGCTGCACCACATCAAAAACTGCAGATCTTTATTAAGAAAAAAGTCTTTGCAAAGAACTTCCTGTGCCACATACAGTGATCATTGTATCTTTACATTTCAGATTAGAACAGCTAATACTTAGAAGCACTGGAATATCTTCTATACACTTTCCTGATGCTGGATTTGGTATGTAAAAGAAGTAATCTCTTTCTAGTTGTAAAATTCTGTTTATTTAAAGTTTTCACTGTTTTCTTATTACTCTTTTCCTAGGATGCAAGACTAAAATGTTTCCTTCGCTAAAACGCCTTGCAATAAATGACAATAAAATATCACAGGTGGGTTTTTTATTTTGTAAATAAATGTATCTTTAAGAGTAACTTGAAGTTTGCTTTTTAAATTTTTCCTTGATTGTATGTATAAGATTCTGAGTAACTACCGAACACTTTGGTCAATGCAGAGGCAGAATTTTAAAATGTAAATACATTTCTTAACAGTTAAAACACATCTCTGTTATGGCAGCTGCCTCATAATTCCTCTCACAGAATTCTAATGACCTAAAATTCTGACTAATTCCTTATTTTGTTTTGGTTTTAATTAAATGAAGTGCAGTTATTTCCTTAGCTAAATGAACAGGATCCAAGTACTTTGTTCTGGTAATCAAAAGGATTTTTCCAGTCACGTGTGTTGTACAGGAAAAGTCAGTGTTACCAGGTATTGTTCTGAAATGAAGTTGTTTTATATTTCCTCAAAAGACTCTTCCCTTCCATTTCAGTGGTCATCTATCAATGAGCTCGATAAACTGCCGAGTTTGCGGGCACTGCAGTGTAGCAATAACCCCTTCATGGACACAGAGAAGAACCCAGAGACTCTGATACAGCTCATTATTGCCAAGATAAGTCAGCTGGAGGTTTTGAACAACTGTGAGGTATGTGATATTTCAACAAATCGCATGAGTCTGGCAAAATACTTTAAATCACTGCCTGAGGAATTGTTTTCAGTTTCTTTTAAGATTATTATAGACTGTTTGGGTGTGGGAAAAGTGAAGTGCCAACTCGTCCATCCCCTTGTCAGTGGGACAGTCAGTAGGGCTACAAGAGTGAGCCCTCTTTGCTAACTCACTGGGGACTTGGACAAGATGGGTCAATGGTGGTTTTTTTCTCAGTGTCTGAATTGCGTTGAAGTTGCAGAATTGTTAACAAAAACCATACTCTTAAAAAAAAAAAAAAAGAAAAAGCAGCATAGTCAGATGTTTCAGTGACAGCAATACCAGCATTTCCTTTCTGCAATAGAAAAATATCATAATCCATACCAAATCAAACTTTCAGCAGATGCTTATCATAAAGGAGGGCAGAGGCAGCATCTGATCCATTGCTACAGAAAACATCCTTGCATCATCATCATACAGCAAAATCTTTGCTTAGGTATTTATCTATGGCTCAGGGAGTACACAGACAGAGGGGCTTTAAGACTCCTAATGGCTCTAAAATGTACTGAATACATATGGATCAGTCAGTATTTGGAGACATGGTTCGTAAGATTCCTGGTAGCATTAAACATACTGAACACCAAGTAAGACCAAGGAGTCTGTGACACTGGTTAGATTAAAATCTCTGGAAAGTTATATAATTATATTATGTGCCATTCCTGTGTCAGTACAGATCCTTCCTGCTGAAAGAAGAGGAGCAGAGCTTGATTATCGCAAAATATTTGGAAAGGACTGGCTAGAAGCTGGTGGGCATTGGAACCCAGAGAAAAACAAACCAAGTGAAGAATTTCTTGCTGCCCATCCCAGATACCCAGCACTTTGTCTTAGTAAGTACAAGCAGACTGCAATAGCATTTCCTCACCTCTGGCATTGTGGCAGCACTGGTTTTGGACTGATTCAAATTTCTCTTCCCCTTGGTCCTTTTTCCACGTGCTGCTACAGCCTTAGGAAAGCCCATCCATCGGCAAGCCTTTGTTCCAGTGGGCTTATGCTCCTGTGGGGCAGCTGCACGGAACTGCACCCTCCAGGGCACCGCTGCCTCAGGAACTCGGGCTCCCTGCCTCGCCGACCCAAGCAGCTGTGAGCATCCACTCCAGCACTGCTGCCGGGCCCACAGTGGCTCTCTCAGCAGCGGGAATGTTAAGCAGCACTCCCATCTCCTGAATGCTGCAGCAGCTGAACAAGGCTCACGTTTGCAGCACTGCGTGGTGCAGGGGCTACCACGGCTGTGTCGAGGGAACTCCTGCCTGATCCTGCACCACAGCTGTCTCAGGTCTTGAGTTTTAGTCTTTGAAGGGTTCTACATGCACTTTTCTTCCAACAGAATATGGAGCACCTGAAGAAGGAGAACTGAAGGGACGACAGCCTTTGACTCTGAAAAATCAGCTCCTGAGTAAGAGACCCATCAAAATTGTTCCTTCCGCATTTAGAATACTTTATGAGCTTAGTGTCTCCTAGGTGTATACGGAGGACAAAAAGTTCCAGCTTGTAATTGTGCTTTTCTGAACTGTCTCAGTGAGGTTGACTGGAAACCTGATTGTGTGCACTCTCTCATTTCCCCCCTCAGCCCAAGCCCGATGATTTTCTCAACTGAGATTTAAAGGGGAACAAAGGTTATTGATACTCCATTCTGACAGCGAGAATGGCTTCTTTACAGAAGACATCTCGAGTTTTAATCTCAACTTTTTCTGATACTAGCTTTTTTATAACTTCTTAACTTTAGGACAGACAAGAAAAGTAGCTTTGGTACTTGGGGCTGTCTACATATTTAATCTAGGTTACATCCCGGACTTGCAAACTCATGTAGATGTGTTTCCCAGTTGACAGAAGAACTGAAATCTTTTACTCCATGACAAAATAGTATTTTAAAGCATTACATTCTAATGCATTTAGGTGGAAGACTAACCAGGAAGAACAAGGAATCTCGTTGACTAGACATAATATAAACCTTTCTTTAAGGATAAAGTCCTTTAATCTCTGTAAAATAATTAGGCTAATAATGTCCTTTTAAAAGTCTTTGTATGGTGCTTTTGAGAAGAAAAAAGCATTTTTTTAAACTGAATAAGCAATTTTCATTCTACTGCAGGTTATTTTTTAAAAATTAAATAGAAATCAAGCCTTTTTAGGTAAATACCCATTTTGACAAAAAGAATCCTATCTTTAAGCATTAGGGAGTCACTTATACAATAATTTACTGGAGATGAATAAGAACTTGGTTATTATAATTAATTATTTTTTCAGATAATGACTAAATGCTATCTTAACTGCTCAGATGCAGGCTACCTCCTAATTTTTGAGAAATCAGGCTGAGCTAAGGGAAACAATTTGTAATAAAACCAGACTAGAAAGACTAAGCTTCTGCCAGAACTGGGCTTATTGTTGTATTACTAATGCCTCACCCTTCTTCCTTAAGCTTTGACAATTAAGTGTCCCGAGAAACCCGAACAGAAGCCAGTGGAGAAAAAACTACCAGGTATGAAGCCTTGGCTTATGTTCAAGCAGTCATTTCATTGCTTCTTTTCAAACAACTGTATTAAAGAATGGCAGCCGCCTCTGGCTTTGTTAGCTCCCGAGAGCTTTTCCTCTGTCATATAAAGAAATTACAAATGCAGGAATTTTTTGAAAAAGGCATTATTCTTAGGGCCTTAATACTTACTTTTAGTCCATCTTGACGATGGAAAGTTGATGCTTGTCTTATGACCTCTGCTGCTGGTTTCATGATTAATGAGTCTGAGGCAATTAAAGGCCAATCTACAGGGATGAAATCTGGTGGATGTGTTAATCAAGTAACCAGAACGTGAAGTCTTAAGAGGCAACCACATAGATATTGAGGTCTAATACACGAAGTACATGAAGTTAGAAATCTAATTCTGACCTCCATCAAATTTGTCTTTTGACGTTTTATTGCCTGTAGTGAGACTAGAGTGAATAAGACCATCCTAAATTAAACTGGTATTTTGGAAAGATATGTCAGAATGAATTCTGAGAGAAAATAAGTATTCAAGCTTTATTCTAAAATAAAAATCACATTTATTATCACAAGTTGCATAAAATCAGATAGATACAGTTTTTACAAAAATGTTTGATAGAAAAATATTTGTCTAAGTACAATGTGTGGTATTACAGGAATAACTCACTATTGCTGTGCCTTTAGATAAAGCTTCAGAAGAAGTGAAAGTTCAACCAAAATACTGAGTTTATCTATTGCAAACACGGGTATCACCTCTGGAACAAACTACATCTACTCATTTGAGATCCATTACAAAAAATAACCCTTCCTATAACTGACTTAATAATATAAACAACTCTGCTGACAATGTGTTTGGGACTAATAACGCAATACCATTCTTAAGAATGTCACTAGTTCCACAGTGCCATTTGCTTACTTGTGCTGGGAAAGCCAATTCCTGGTAACGAAAACTGCAAAGAACAGTTGCCAGAGGCAAGAAGTCAGAGCCTGGCTGGTGTGTGTCCCAAAGGTCACTTAGTTTAGCATGTAGAAATACAAACTCAGAAAAGGTGAATTACGAAGCCGTAACACTTTAATTTGGTATATGGGATCTGTAGTAGCACATCCTGCCCTATCCACCACAGGTTAAAACCATTTTCCACTCGGCAGTAGCAGATATGGTTTCAGGTACCAAAGAGGTTATTGCAGTGTTAGAACTGAAGCAGCAATACAGCCTTTCACTGCTGCTATAAGCAAGTAAAGTGAAACAGTGGTACTTTGCTATAGCTCAGTGGAAGCAGCATTTTTCTAATAACTTTTCTTTCTCTCCCCTTGACAGAGTCTATGACTATTCAGAAGGTCAAAGGACTGCTCTATCGACTATTTAAAATTCCTGGTTCAGAACTGAAACTGTCCTACAAAAGTTCAAAAGTAAGTTAAAAATGGGTATTCAACCACAAAATATTTTGTGTGGCTAACGGTCCATAGCATGTTCTAAAATACCATCTACAGAAATTCATTTCACTTGAGGAGGGCTGTCTTCATGCTGTAATTTAGGACCTAATTTGATTCCTGTAATGTGACAGATTCTCCATGACTGCAACTGCCTGCTATTTGGTTTACATGAAGGGATTTCAGTTTAAGTCTGATTTGGTTTCTTTTGCTTTCTTATTCTAGTTGGAAGGAAAAGAAGTTGAACTAGACAATGACTTAAAGCCTTTGCAGTTTTACTCAATAGAAAGTGGAGACTGTGTCTTAGTACGGTGGTAAGAGGGAACTCTCTTGCTGGACTGAAGGAAAAGCTGACACAGGAACTGCAGAAGAGAGACAGACACACGGACAGCCTGTGTCTGAACAGACACACAGGTGAATATGAGTTTCACACGTGGCACCAGAGGGCCGTACAATTGTACTTTCAGCTCTTCAACTTGATAATCAGCCTCCATGGAAACATCTGCTCATTTGTCCTACTGGAAAGATACCAAATAGTCCTTAAATGCTTCAATTAAATAAAACTCAAAACCCTTTTGCCAAGATTTCATACTGCCTTTTCCCAGCAGTGGTGAGAATTTGTCTTACTGAACTCAGTTTAGTAAAACAGGTTTAGCTGCGATGCCTTTGCTGACAAGACAAAACTAGTGCTGCACTGAGAGGCCGCTTGCTCTTTGCTTTCACCTACATCTTAAAGTGAACAAAACCCAGTAATAATTTTAGAAGTATCTACCTTAGATGATTAGGGTCAAAATCTGCCAGACATTTCTTTTACCCTACGGTGTTAACATACTACATTATAAGTAAGTTCTCAGCATACTGCAAGGCATTGCTATTTATTTTGCAATCTTTAGCGTGCTGTTCCTCAGTCCTATTTTACTTTCACTTGTGTAACCACAGATTCAGATCTAGTAACACAGTGAGCTTTCAGAAATCCCTCCTACATCAGGCCAAGTTTGCAGTACTCGAAGATTTGGTATAAGCAAACATTGATTTTTTTAAAAATCTAAAATGACAATGGTATAAACGAACGAATCACAAATCCTAGCCTCCACTGCTGTCCCCATCCCTGCACGGATGAGGGCGAGCCCTCAGACAGCACAGAACCTGCTGCAGCAACACTTACCAGCTGCCCTGGTGCTGACACAACTCTCCACAGGATCCTGGAACAGCCCTATACTGAGTCAAATCAGTAGTGCTTCAATTTACAAAAGACAGGCTAGTTGGCATTCTTATGTGCATTTATTAATTACAAGTAGGGTTTTTACTTTATATAAAAAGGATTTTTTTTTAATCTTGAACATTTTGGTTTTTGTCTGATCAACATCTATACTATAGAAAACGAATAGTATCAGTCCACTTGTAATTATCAAAAGGGATGTGCAAATATTGTTATACTTTAGTTGAAACTCAACATTAAAAGGTACCTTAATATTTCTTATTGTTCCAGGAATTAATCCAAATGTACACTTTTCCATGATCATTATACACTACCCTGTTTTCCAAGGCAAGTCCATCATCTTTCCTCACATCTACATGGATCTCCACACAGTTCCTTTAATCTCCAGAGCTCTCTCAGTTCCTGGGGAGAGTACTGGGGGGAAGACAGCATGCCACTCTCACATGTCTTCTCACACAACCAGAGACCATCCTGTTAAGAGAGAGAGCCATTTCAATAGTTCTTCTTAGAAAGCATGCAGTCTCCAGCAATCTTCACTTCCAAGAATCAGGTGTTTATTGATTCTAGCAACAAATGTTGCACACAAAGCAACATTTGGATTGTTGTCCCAAACGATCTGCTAGACCTATTCAGTGAACTTGGGGGCAGGGATGGAGTCTGCAGGTGGTTTGTGGCAGTTTTGTGATTTTTCTGTTAAATATAACTTTAAAAGATTTTTTTTCCTCTGGATTTTAATTCAATGGTTATTTCAATTCCTTTTTAAAGAAAAAGAAAACCCCACTTCTTCTGTTTTATGCTACTTGGAACAGCAGGCATGTGCTCTTTCTGTGAGGTCAGACAATTCCTTCAGACTTACTTGATATCGCTTGGGTCCTACAGCAGCCATCCAGATGCCCATGCTCACATCTTCACCCTGAGATGACACATGAAGATAAAAAATACAGATATGAGCACCAAGAAAGCAAAAAGCATGACTGTGGCCTGAATAAGTTGCATCATCTACCAGCAGTAAAGAATGGTAACTACAAAAACCTACGCCAGACTACTGCAGAGGTGTTAAGATAATCCTCTCACTTTTCTCACGATAATACAATGTTCTTACAAAAACGAGTACATAAAACATGATTACAGGTCCAGAGGTTCTCAGTCCAAAACATCTGTGCTTTGACCTAGAATAGGCACTAATAGCAACCAAAAACATGGTAAAAGCCCACATTAGCCAGAAGAACCAAACACTAGCACTTGAGCAATGTTCTTTCTGAGTCACCCAGTACATGCTGCTCCCCAGACTGCTTTAACACAGAAAATTTGAACTAATCTTTATTACCTGGTACGTTTTTAATCTTTCAGAGTTGCTTGCCAGCCACTGCACAATGTCTTTGGAGATGACATAGCCAGACCCACAAGCAAAGGCTGGATATGCAGGACTTGGATACTCCAGTTCTTGCCATTTCCCAGTTCGATCAACTGCCCAATTTAGTCTGAAACTGAAGACCCATAGACATGAGAAGTTTATAGAGTCCTCTGTGGAACCTATGAACACTGATAACAACTGAAGTAATACTGATAACAAACAACTGAGAGGAAGAAGTAGATTATCCTAATTATAGTTCCTAGTCTTATTTCTCTAGGGCACAAAGCTAAAATTGTAACTGTTGTTTAGTCTCAATCTTGAATAATAAAAGTTTTCAAAACAGAAACAAAAGCGACATTGACAGTCAGGCCTTCAGCATCTGCGCCTTACTGTTGGGTTTTGAGCTAGGTGAGCACGCACATCGTTACCTATTTTGTAACAGGCACATCTGTGTCCTGCTAATTACCCCCTTTGGTTAATCAACAGGACACAAAGGCAGCGCCTCCAGCAGGCATGCAGATGCAATCCACTTTCCTGTTAAAACTAGCGGCTGCTTAAAAATCAAGAAGCAGCACCTACCTTCCCTAAGCTGCTTTCCAAATGAAACTCAGCAAAGGAGATGTTCAAAGGCGGCCATCCCTGCATTACAAAAAACCCCCATCCTGGCAGAGGTGTTCTCTAAGGAAGGCGTTATTGACTCCTAGAGGCCTGCAGGCTTCGCAGTCTCTGCGTGCGAAGTCTCCCCACACGCTCCCGGCGCGGCAGAGCTCGCTGCCCCACTGTGCAGCGCTAGGGACCCTGTCAGACGGGAGAGGCATCCTGCTTTTCCTCTTTGGGAACCCGCTGCTACTTCACTCCTCTGGCCTCACAAAGACTTCATGCACTCACAGTTAAGAGACATAACAGTGTCAGTGCAGTAAGGTCTCCCCCGGTCTACAAAGAGGTTCGGCATTGTTGATTTCCAGTCATGACTAAAAGCAGCAGAAAGTTTCAGTGAGCTGCTAAGAATTTTCACCTCAGACAACAGCCCCTCAAAGGGAGGAATTACAGTTGAGTGGCAGATATGTTATCAGCTTCTGCCCATTCTCAACTGAAGCTGACATGTTAAAGCACAAAGTAAATTTAAGTCTCATCTGATACCTGAATTCACTTTAGAGTCAGTATCTTCCACTCCAGTGAATCACAGCACGAAGGGTTCTACCCCCTCCAGACTGAGAAGCATCTGCTTTGATAACATTTTATACTTCCACAGTTATTTCAGCATTGTTCCCTACACGTCACACTTGCCTGACCTCAAGACTGTGACTATTAAAGAATTTACACTCAAAGATGTCTCTCCTACAGATCTTTGAGATAATCACAAGATAACCAACTATTTCACACACCTTATTAAATCACTTTATGAGTAAGCAACGGGCAAGGACCAGGTTTGTGAAGCAAAGCAGCAAAGGCCTGATTTTCTTCAATGAGCAGAGGGCAACAGGAAGGCACATTGTACCATTATGCTATATTGAATGCTACAGTAGCATAGAATTTCTGCTATAATGGATGTCATACCAGGGCTACAATGCATTCCAGGGATGGAAAGGAAGATATGGGCTATTTTGATACTCCTGGTTATTCACAAGTGTAATACAGGCTAAGAAAGCTCACTCAAAACTTTATTAATCAGATCTTCTATTTCAAAAGCAGAAATGGGTAGCAATGCCTGAAATTCACACACGTTACAATGAAGTGCAGACTATAATGGAAATTTTCTTTCTCCCATTTGTCCCACTTCTCAAACCCAGCAGAAAAATCACAGTGCATCACAAAAAGTAGTATTTATAGTTCTATACTATGTACTTTCCCTTTAATTTCACTGTATTGCTGGAAAATTCTTACTTACTTAAGTACCACAACAAAGATGCCTATAACACATTTTAAAAACAGGTAAATATTCAGCAAGTTTAAATCATTGCAAAGGCATACCCTGGAAAGTTATTGTAAAGGACTGATTTCTGAATCTGAGATTCAAAGTTCTAAGGCATACAGAAGTCCTGCTTTTTACAACTGGCTTCCTTAGGCATAGGAAAACAGACTTAAATCACTAAACCATTCATAAAGAAACAGTATCTATCTCTTAAAGATAATTTTAAAAAACAACTTACTTTCCCCACCAGATATTTGGCCTGTCCAATTTTTTCTGCATTATCCTGTTAAAAACAGCTTCCAAATCAATGTAACAGTCATCATCCGTCTTCAGCAACAAGTCAAAACTCGTTGATTCAACTGTCCTGTAGCCAAAAAGAACAGTGATGAGATGCTGAGCTGCACACCACAAACTACAGATAGTACACTCTGCAAGGGGTTTTTTGGGATGCAGGGGGGGGAACAAGAGCGAAGGAATGTCTTTCTTTGACTTTTAAATGTTTTCTCTATTGACCAAGGCTGACTGCTTATCCCGCAAAGGAGATGCAGCTGTATCCTACGATGATTTTACAACATGGACTTGTGTATGAGTGGAAGAGATCAGTGTTGAAGTTTTGTTCTCCAGGACAGATGGTGGATTTAATGAAACCATCTTAAGCAGTGTTGACCTCAGAAGGATCTGAATTCCTGATGCTGATGGCAGCACAGCTGTTAAAAGCCACTGGCTACACGTCAGTAGCCTGCTTTCAGGATGAGACAGTCAGTTCAAGGGCACTGAGAAGATCGCAGGTGGAAAAAAAACATCTGTGGAAATAACTCTGTACTGATGTAAATGCACCCTTCAAATATGAAAAATGTTATCTTTACCTGTCTGAAATAGTTGAGTGCGACATGCATAAAATAAGCAAAAAAGTTTAAGATTCTCGGGATCATGGCTGGGTTGGTTACAAACATTTGGAAGGGTAACTTCTTGTAACAAGAGGGGTGTTTTAAAAAGCCTTTTATTACTATATCTTCAAAAATTGCTAATCTCTATGAAATGATTATAAAGATCTAAGTCTTGACATGCAAACTTTTGTTTAGAACTGAAAGCATGGTTCAGTTTTTCAGTTACAGCCATGGAATTTGTGAAGTAAGCACGAAATCTTGCAAACAACTAAACAGAATTTTGGTTAAATTACAATTGTCAGCTCTATTTCTTACTCCACAGCAGCATCAATTAGCTGAAACAGTTGTCTAAGAGTAATGAAAAAATCACTAGATTCATCCCAGACAATGCACATTGCATTATGAAAATTCTTCCCATCAGCTTTCTGTCCTCCCCTTTTGTACAGAAGCTTCTAATCCTTCCCCTCCACTCAGCACTGGTGTGGCCACATCTGGACTACAGTGTGCAGTCTTAGACTCCTCAGTGCAAGAGGGACACAGCCATACAGGGTGGAGAGTCCAGCAAAGACCCATCGAGATAATAATGGGACTGCAGCAATGGCCACAAACTGAAACACTAAGTACACAAACTGGCCAAAAGACATCCTTTAAAATACTAAAACTGCTGGTTTTCAGTAAGATACAAATAAAAAGCAATTACAAGGAGAAATGAAAATTTTTACACCTGGATTCTTAGAGCAGAAGCCTGTCTTGCCAGCTTGTGCTGATTTGAGGCACCGAGGGTCAGCATTCAGAAAACCTATAGGCATTGCCCTTTTACTCACTACAGGCACCCAAAATTGTGAAAGAGAAATACAACTTAATGAAGTAAATCACATAAGGCAAGTATTTCATGAAACCTATCAAATAACACAATCTTCTGGATCATCTTGCACTACAAACAGCACCATTCCTAAGAGAAAATAAGAAAATACTTTCTTTTCAACTTACCATCGGTAGAAGTTCAGGAGTTTGGAGGGAACATTTCTGTAAGTGTCAATGACATCTACAAAAACAATGTCATCATAGGTACTGCTTTCCTCCTTCAGTAAAGCATCTTCTTTCTCAAGGTTTTTTATGTGACTTGTAAACCTTTCTGGGCGAGTATGGAGACTTTTTAAGAGAGCATCACCTTCTGAAAGAAACAGCAACCATTATTAAAGAAAGATGCTTATCTACATATTATTTCACATTTCTCTTGGATCATACTGGGCACACATTGACAAAATGAATCTGAAAAAGCATTCAAATTAATGGGGTAATGAAAATCCTGCAATTAATTTTAAAACTTCTACAAAATGCTAAAAGCTGCAGAACAAGAAATATATTTCTGTATAAAGCCTGACACTAAAAGTTTAAAGTTAAAAAGTATCCTCTTCCTTTTCAATAATAAAAGAATTCAACTTTTTAAGGCTCCTTAATATAAAGAACAGTCTGGGACTTCACTCTTACCTCTAGAGTAAAAAGGCCACAGTCAGTTAGCATTAAAAATAAACACACAAACAAACAAACAATGCTATGCTAAATATAATCAAATTGCTTTGATGTAGCACAGATGGTCCCTGCTGAACCACATCACATAACTGCAGGTAAAAGCTAAAAATATATGGCAGATAAGGAGGTAGTTTGTGGTACTGAAGAAGAGTTTGACAAACAAGATGGAAGGGCTTTAGCACACACCTCAATTCAGGACCCTACACAGATGAAAAGACAAAAGGACTGACCAATTATAACTGCCAGGCTTAGCTGCAAAAACACAGCACTAACACTCTCAAAGTCACTGCTTATGTTGGCTATAAGAACACATTGACTCCAGTGCTATGTGGCCAAAATCTTAGAAATTGGAAAAAGCTCCTGTAAAATCTCTGAACATTCTGCTGAAATAGGTGTAAAAGAGAACAACAGGGATGGAAGCTGTTTGTCCATATTAAATACTTCATTGCATGACATTTTTAAATTTGATTTTGAGTAAAAAAATCAAGAAAAGAGCCTAGATAAAAAGACAAAGGGATGCAAGTCAACTAGAGTGCTGACAAAAGGCAAGCAAAGGAACCACATCAGGACATTGACTTTAAGCATAAAAGAGCCAGGAAGAAAATGTTCCTACTAAAAGAAAACCTACGGTAACTAAGTTCATGGAGACAGCACAAATTACACTCAGAAGTGCAATTTAAATTACCCCTTTTACCATAATATCAAGTGTCTTGGTACATTTTGTGGACTTACCTTGAATAGTGTAGATAAAACCACCTGCTATTCCCTCCACACCTTCTGTGAGTTCATGTGGGAGTGACCCTTCCCCTGCCTGTTAGGAACAGATTAATGGAAATTAATAGATTAATTCATCTCTCATTATTGAGGTGTTTTCCCTTTGATTTTAAGGTGTGAAGTTTTCTGGCAACTAAGAATGAAATTAATTTAAAGCTCTGCTTGTTTAGGTACCTGCATAATCACAGAATCATAGAACATCATGAGTTGTAAGGGACCCACAACAATTATCGATGTCCAACTCCTGGTCCTGAACAGGACCACCCCAAGAATCACAAAATGTGCCATGAAAGACTAGGATTTTAAGGTAAAGTTTTGTGGCATTTTTTAATGTTTCACCCAAAACTAGCAGTACCACTGAAACTTTCAGAAACTAGTTGTGAAGTTGACAGCAAAATGCAAAATTATTCCGGTCAAATTATGAGGACGCAGGATGTTTAGCAAGCAACAGGTTTACACAAAAAGAGACACACTGCCAAGAAGCAAATAACCAGACTTTATCCCATCAGTTGGGATTTTAGCACAGGATTTTTGACCCACATTTTGCCATCTCTGATATACTGACAGCTTCACATCTGACAAAAACAATGAGAGCTTCACTCTCCTCAAAACAAAATGCTACTTACAAATGTTATCTTTTTGCAAGAAGGCAAAGCAAAACTTCCCTTCTGAGACCAAAGGAGAAGCCAAACTGAATTAATGATTTACACAGAGATACACAGGAAAGTAAAGTACTAAATTCTCAACACTTAGAGGAAAAAAAAGAAACCTGGTGGAAAGGAAGGTGAGGGGACTCACTGTAATGACTCTGAAAACACCTCCTCCATCATTCACCATCACTTTATGAAGGTTTCTGGAAACCAAGCCCTGAAGATCCTGGCTCTCCCACACAATGGTACCTTCAAAACTCTGGTAAGAAAGAAAAACACTGTTATGCAGGTATACAAAGACTTAAAAGAATGGAAATCAGTTTGGGCTCTTTCAAATTATTTTAAAATAGTCAGCTTCACACAAGATTTAGCTTGAATGCATAACATAAATGTTTTACTTACACTTCAATAAAACTAAGTTACACATAATGAAACACATCTGTGAAACTCAGTAACGGGTAATCTTCTTTTAAGACTGATCATGAATCTCTATATTAAACTTTTAACAGCAGCCTAGTCTAAAAGACTTTGGCTTTCTAAAATCATCAAAATAACATTTAAAGGTGACCTGAAGTGAATTTTTAAAAATCAAATATAAAATCCTGCATTACAAAGAGAATACGTTAAAACAGATTTGGAAACAAGCTCAGCTTTTATCGTTATCTGCCAAACAGAGATCAGAGACTTGATCCTGACACCAGCAAAACTCAAAGAAAAATATGGCCAGCTTTATTGCAGTAAAGGTGTCACAAGCTACTGCAGGAGTGACAGAATTCTTACTTCTTGGCTGATAAGGAAGAAAAAGACAAGTGAATTACTTCAAAATTTTTGGGTTTTCAATGTCAAATTAGGCTATGCCACGCCATGTTGTGTGTGTGTGTGTGTGTGTGTAAATTCTTGCATTTCAAAGGACTTCATCTCAACTTTAAACTGAAGACCCCTGAGAACATGCAAAGGAACAGGTGGCAAGTTGTACAAGCAAGAATATTGGTAGAATTTTATTGTTTAAATTTTTAAAAGCAATTTCTCCCTTATAAAAAGGTGAGGTTGTTATACTCCTGACTCCTAGATGAGCACATTGCATTTTGTCTCTCCCAGTTTCATAGGAGTTGTTGGTTGTTAGTGTGGGTGTTGGAACAGAAAAACAACTTGTTTGTAGATGCATCTCTGTTGCTGTAGGGAGTCTGTTTACTTACACCAAGCTCTCATCTCTTCCCCATTTTAGCTTCCTTGTACACTAGAAATCTTCTCCAAAAATTTTCCGGTTATTGAAATACCTTTAAGTCCAGATTAGAGTTCAGCTTATTTTTTTTTTGCTTTCCTCTAGAAGTAGGTCTTAACATCTGCAGCAGTCTCAATGTTTAATGACAGCTCTGTGTGTATTTCAGAAGTCTCTCATCTATTATTTAAAATGCCAGCTTTATAAGCTAATAATGGAGCTAGCCAGTGTTTATTCAAGCCTGACTTCCATGCTCAATACCTTCCCCTTGTTCCAAACAATCACAGAATAAGAATTCTGAATTGGAAGGATGTATAGGATGACCCATAAGGATCATCCTATACAACTCCTGACCCTGCAGGACCATTCCCAAATCACACCCTCTGCCTGCAAGCATTGGCCAAACTCTTCTTGAACTCTTGGCTTGCTGCTGTGACCACTTCCTGGGGAGCCTGCTCCAGTGCCCAACCACCCTCTGGGTAAAGAACCTTTCTCTAATATCCAGCCTAAACCTCCCCTGACTCAGCTTCAGGGCATTCCCCCATGTCCTGTCCCTGGTCACCACAGAGAAGAGATCAGTGCCTTCCCTTCCATTTCCCCTCATAAGGAAGTTGTAACTGCAATGAGTTTTCCCTCAGCCTCCTCCAGGCTGAACAGACCAAGTGACCTCAGCTGCTCCTCAGGTGCTTTCCCCTCAAGGCCCTTCACCATCTCCATTGCCCTCCTTTGGACACTCTCTGACAGTTCCATGTCTTTCTTACATTGTGGCACCCAGAACTGCACACAGCACTCGAGGTGAGGCCGCCCCAGTGCAGAGCAGAGTGGGACAATCCCCTCCCTTGCCTGGCTGAGGATGCTGGGCCTGAATACAGCATCAGGACACGTCTGGCCCTCCTGGCTGCCAAGGCACTGTTGACTCATACCCAGCTTTCTGTTGTTTGTTTAACTATTTCTCAGTTATCAAAATAAATGGACCAATATAAGACTTTTTTTAGTGGCTCAATTTCTCTTTTGGCAGTGACTGTCATCTCCCATTCTAATGTTTTTTTTGCTGTAGGGATTGGGCTCTAATCACACTTCAGTGTCCTGTTCATAGACACAACCTTTGGAAAGTTGTTTAGTGAACAGTGGAGTCCTTTAGGAGCAAGAGAGTCTTTTCATGCCTCAGCAAGCAGAAACATTACGATTCTCACCACTATTACTGATACTGACTTCAAACGTATCAGGAGCCTTAATCAGTTACTACCACTGAACCTCAGCGTGAGGTGTCCTAAGGCTGCAAACTATCATTATTTTCCAGGTTGAAAGACTTGTAAGCAAATTTTCTAATGACTTTAGCCTTCAGCAATTCTTACTCTAAGCCACTTAATGAAAGCTGAGGCCTCAAAATGCTTAAAGCAAAAACATTAGTGGCACACCTGAGACTACATCATCCGGTTTTCCCCATTTAAATTCCAGCCTTGTTGCAGCCCGAGTGCAGTGGCATTTACAGTGAATACCGAACAGGTGAACTGACATAATGCAGCCCTGCCAAACTCCTTTCCTAATGTTAACCAGTGCTGGGCTTTTTGGACCTCCAACTACTCCCCATTAGTAATACAGAATATGTGCAGTACAGAGTCCCATCTTCATGCAAGTGGCCCACGGCTTTTTGACTAAAGAAGTGCATTGCTAAGACTTGTCTGTAAGAGCCCTGTGTGTTTTAGTTATCTGCTGGGGCTTCTGCTCTTCTGCGCTTTCAGTCGTTCCAAAGCTCAATGATCGATTCTGTCTCTCACAATCTGGCCTGCCAGATGCTTATTCTAATGCTGCATTTCCCTTCCTTTCCCCAAGACGAGCAGAAAGAGCAGCACTTCAGCTGGAAGATGAATGAAGCTCTTCAGCAGTCTGTACGACCCATTACTTCTTCAAGGTGGAAAGACAGAGAATAGATGCTGTCTCAGACACCATCCTATGACAATTGAACAGTTCACTAAATTTAGTGCTCTCAAACAAGTAGACAGGAACATGTGGGCATTGCCACCTCTTCTGAATCATCATCGTGTATGCTTCAGCATCCTGAGCATCACAGGAGGCTGCATGCTGTGCATGAGCCCTATTAATCTACGCTAGAAACACCGCGTTACCCTGTAAGCATTCAGTGCATGACACGCATCACATTAAGGAAGCCCACACAAAGAAATATATGAATACTAATATTCTCTCTCTCTCTCTCAAGGAAATACATCCCATCTGCCTCTCAGGAAAACTGCAACCATTTATAGCAAAATTACAACTGCCTGGAATTTTAGCATCTCAAAACAAAGACTTATAGGGAAAAGGCTCACATGATGGACTACCAAATTACTGAGTAACCAATACTCTTTTAAAATGTAAAATGAACCCTTAATCATTTTATTATGAAATTAGATTGCCAAAACCTATGCACAAAATATTGCAAGTGGTCTGCTCACCTGAAAGGTCTCCCATGTAACAACTTGCACAGTATTCAGTAAACAGTATCTAAGATGATAAACCAATGAGCCGGCTGCAAATTCCCCTTGAAATTAACAGATTTCTAAATGCATTCATTAGTATAGAGCCAGGGGAATAAATCAGGAAATAAACTGGCCCAAATTGTCCTCTATTCTCTCTTCAATCTTTTCTTGCTTCATTCTTTCATAACACAATTTCTTTAATAATGAAACAACCCAGACCTAAAGACAACTTACAGAAATAGCGTGCAAGAGCCCAAGAAAATATTTAAATTAAGGGAAATTGTTTAAAATGGTAGCTGAGATATCTAGTGAGAGATCACTGGAACACTGAGAACAATTCCTTGTACCTGGGAGGGTCTGCTAACCAGAATTCTCCTTGAGTCAACCTTTATTCATTAAACCTTCCCTGTAAAAACATCAGGGTATTTTCCTATGATATTCTGTTCCTTTTCTGTTTAAACACCTTCCTTCCTATGCAGCCACAAGTAGATTCCCTATCCCTGAACCAAAAACAAATAACACTGCCATTGCAAACATAACATACAGTATCTTGACACTATGTTCAAGACATCAGATGCAGAAAACTCTTCCAGCTGTTCCCTAGAAACCTGCTCCATCCTCCCCTCCTTATCTTGTGTGTTAACTGTCTGATAAAGCAGAAGGGAGAAAGAAGCATCACATTTTCTGGTAAACTCTCCCACAGAATCAAAGCAGGTACCGTTTTCAACCAGAAATAGACAAGTTTTCTCAAGTTGCTACTATTTGACAATGTAATTTTTTTTATCAATTTGTATTTTCCAGTTTATGCTTTATAACTACTTGTGATAATAAGATGCAGTAAAACAAATACTGGATTTCAGCATATCCCTGCAGCTACTTACCCATTCTGTGATTCTCTGAACTAACTTTCTAGAGGTTTTCACTTGCCCTTTTCTGCCTCAAGCAAAAGACAGTTTTATCAGTCAGTCTGTCCAGATGACTTAAAAGAACTGCTGGCAGTTCTGATGCTGCACATACCTCTGGCAAAATAAACTGCTCTACTGGCTTGTACCACAATCTGTTCACCTGCACTCCACAGCTTGGTGGACTAAAGCGAGCGCTGAAGATCGCTTCCTGTGAACAACAGCGGAAAAAAACAAAATCAAAAAAAACCAAAACACACATTAAAAGAGCTACTGTACTACACAGGCTCTTAGGTAACAACCAATTACATAAAGATGCTGCTTGCTAAATTCCAATCTTCAGAAAACAGTTTCCAAGCTCTCTTATCATATCAATTTTTCTCACTCACTGGAAGTGAAAAGCTAATGCAGATAAAATTATCAAACATTGAAACATTTAGGAATTCTACGGTTTAGGAAACATGAACTTGATTACAGCAAAACTTTATTTTCATTATGGCTATTATAAACAAAACTCTTCGAAAGTTCATCAAGGAACTTACAACTCCTGTAGCATAGGCAGAAGTTTGGAAATTGGTCTATCAAGTCATTGGTTGAAATAAATGTAATATACCAAATACAACAATCTTGCTCAAAAAAAAAAAATAATTAAAATCTTCCCTCCAAATCACAAAGCTATTCCATTAAACCCCAAATAGACTGGGGTAGACTGGGACTGGGGGAAATCATCAATGAAGTCTGATTACTACCAGTAATACCAGTTTCTAGAATCTTTAAAATGTCTTGCCAGAAGACAGACAAGAAAAAAATTACAGCTGTCCTGCATCTCTGCTTGAAGACACCAAATGTATGTTTCTGCACATGTTTGAAATATATTCAATAGCTTATTATTTTATTCCTTAGTAACTACCAATATTTAGAACCTCAAATACAAACAAAATAAAATTTTGCATTGGAATTAGATGTAAGTGCTCTTTCATAACAGCATCCAGATTAACTCATAGCACTTAGTGAATTTCATCTTGTCCTCATCCAGGACGTGCCTATGTATACATATATGAGAATTTAAAATGCAGCAGAAGAAAAATATAATTCATACACTTGCCAGTTAAGTATTTCTCTTCTAACTCACCAACAAAGCATGCCACTTTCTGTAAGAACTTAATCCACAAAAAAGACACATCATGCTTTCAAAAGATAATTACAATATTCTACCTCATGTTCTGCCTGGTACAGCTTTACTGTGATGTTCCTCTGGAATCCCACCCCATCAGCCTCATAAAATACCCCAAGGCTGGTAATAACAATGGGGTAAAGCACACGGAAGTTCACACTGACGATTCTGTCTTCAGACAGAACAGAAGGTGTGTCCTCAGGGAGACTGAATGCTTCAATTTCCTGATTCAAAACTGTATGAAAAGGAAAGGCCAGAGATAAGGTGAGAAAAGTTGATGGTTCCTGGATACACACAAAGCACACTGCCTGCATGCAAAAGCATTCTGGTTAATTAGCACGGCTCACAAGTGCACAAGGATAATCAAACACTGGAGTAAAAGAAAATACAATGGGCTGCAGACCACAGCAAGAAAAAATTCAATGATACAGCAATCTGCAGGCTAATAGCAATTGCTAGTCAGTGCCTACATATCCACAGGGAAAAGATTAGAAACACAATAAATCCACAGCAGGAAGACAAAAATGCTATTTGACTGCATGAATACCTGTATATTAGCATAATAAAATAATTATTCATGTATCAAAATGGCACACACCTCCACTTAATTCAGCTGCCTGCTTTTTGGCATTACTGCCTACCTAAGCCCTCAGGTATCATTTATACTTGGGAACAGTGGATGTTGTCATTCAAAGACATAGTAACATAAGTTACATTTTGTGTTGAATCATGGCTCAGGTGCCTAGCACTGAGCACAGGTGCTTATATTAAAGAGGAAAAATTAAATAAAATCCAAAAGGTGACAGGAGAGAGTTACAATTTTAGCTAGGAATTCTTGTATGGTATTTTTTCCCCATTTTACATTTCTTAATTGTTTTCTCTCTAAATCAGAATCTGAAAACCCTATCAACCAGATTGCTTAGAGAATTCACTTTGTCACCAGAGAAGTCCATCTGACACTCAAGATTTGCTACTTTCTTCATACCTGACACTACGCCAGGTCATTTCGCCTCTCTCCAACTTCATTTAACACACAGACCAAGTTAAAATGAAGGTTATATGGGAGAGACTATCTGGTGACACAAGGAAAATGCAAATCCATTAGAAGTCAACGGCCTCCCTTTCACATGCCCAAATATCTCTCCCTTCCTGGCCTGCACACGGTACTTAGAGGAAGGTTATGCAACAAGTTCTAGGAAGTATTTGTTTTCAAGACAAGCTGTCTCAATTAAACTCCTCAAACTACTCTCAGAAAAGATGACTAGCTCTAGTTCAGACCACAGAATTTTTAGAAGTTAACTTCTGTACCTGGGTTACTGATGTTCAGAAGTTTGCAGGAGTAGGGGTCTTCTCTGTCCTTCACTGGCACAGCACAACCATGCGCACCTATTATAAACTTCACAAGGACACTAAAATAATTTGCTTTATTAACACCAGTTCTCTTCCCTCCTCCCTCCATCTTCAATAAACTTAATTTTATTACCATGGCCTGTCTTTCACAGGGCTAAGATTTTGAGAACCTCTTAAAAATCAGCAATGACAGTCAGTATGCAGAGCAACCACATGAATCCCCTCATAGGAGCTCAATTCCAAAGCCACATTAAAATTTTACATTATGTGGTCGCAAGAAGATTGGCAGCTAGAAATGAGATTCAAGGTAGCCAGCACACAAAACAGAAAAAAGACCTAAGGCAACACTGAAGGATCCCAGAGACCTGCCCCTCCTGGCCTGTGTTTGTTACTTAATTCAAGATTGTTGAAATACTGTGCCTTCAAAAGTCAATTTTTAAAAATAATAAGAAAAAAGACACATAGCATCAAAGGAGGAACAAGGATTCTAAACTATCTGTTAAAATGAAATATTTCAACTTTGGGTTGTAGCAAAACACACGTGGTTCATCTTGGGCTCCAATCATCGTTGTTGTTCCACAGTAGGGAGATTTTAGTACAAAGAGCAAGGATCCACCTTAACCTATCTTTTCACCTAGCAGCTAAATGTCCTCCCAGAACTCCATACAAGCTTTGAGAGCTCACAGTTTTAGATGACTGAAGTGGCTATGCTGCACTCCAGGCTGCATCCTGACACCAAACCTGGGAGCAGCAAAATGCTTTCAGTGCAAGGCAGGTACCAAGGTGTGAGGATGGCAGTGTTTCCAGCGATGAACTGCAGCAGAACTCGTCAGCAAAACCAGACCTGTCTGAACACTGTCAGGTCTGTGCAACCAATCGGGAAGGGCCACTCACACTGCAGCAGTTTGGTGCACCTGGCTCAGTGGCAAATAAACCTGGACAGCTGAGGCTGTTTGCTAGAGTTGTCATGTTTCTCTCACCAAATGCGATTCTGCCTGCTTTCAAGAATCCTGGATTACCAAGGATTCAAATTGCACACTGTACATTGCAACACAAAAAAAGAGAATGGCTTATACATCACTAATAAACAGTGGCAAGTAATTGTGAACAGTGTATAAAAAGTAGTTATAGCCCAAGGCAAGAAGTATTCTTATATAACATTAAGAAGACTTTTAAAAAAAAAATCTATCAGAGTACAAGATGCTCGAAAACAAACAAACAAACAAACTAGGAAATACTTTAAAAGAAAAAATATTAAATTGAGATATTTCAGCATTACAATCCCTGCCCCCCAGGCCCAAACTACAGAACAGAAGAGGTTACCGTTGGTTCAGGGCAGGATGTTGTTTCAGGTGCTTGAACCAAGTGTTCCTTATAACACTGCGTAGTTCATGATTGTGTCGAGCTGACAAAACACCTACAACAACATCATAATGTTTCAGCTTCCACTGAGGAAAGAAGGACAGTGGACCTAGAAGTAAAAAGTGACAAACATTTATTTCATGCACATATTACCTCAAGCCTGAGTTGCAAGTAACAATTCATTCCAGCCTTCCAGTACTTAAAGGCAGCTTATGAAAAAGGGGGGCAACGCAGATAGTGATAGGACAAGGGGAAAGGGTTTTAAACTAAAATAGGGGAGACTGAGATTAGATGTCAGGAAGAAATTCTTTAATGAGAGGGTGGCAAAACACTGGCAAAGGTTGCCCATAGAAGTTGTGGCTGACTCATCCCAGGAAGGTCAGGCAGGATTGGGCTTTGAGCCATCTGGTCTGGTGGGAGTCATCCCTGCCTGTGGCAGGGGAGTTGAAATCAGATGATTGTTAAGATCCCTTCAACCCAAACAATTCTGTAATTCTGTGATTGAAGGACATCTCAAAAGCAAGAGAACTGAAACACTAAAAACAAGCAGGAGAATTACTTTTGAATTCTTGGTTCGTAATCAGAGAAACATTTTCAATATGCCAAAACCTTCACTTATCATACCCATTTGTCCCCTTGTTTCTAAAGCTGCTGGGACCACTTTTCTGCCTCACAATTTCAGTGTGAGATCTCAAGGCCTATTGTTTCTAACCTTTTGAAGTGGAACACCGCTCTGCCTTCACACAGGGCATTACATCCCTTCACAGGGGCATGCTTTGGCTTTATTCAAAGCTCAATGCCACTGGCAATACTTGTAATCCAGGATTTAGCTTCTGCTCTTTTAATTTAGAGATCATGAAACCTGGACTTGATTTAAAGCAGGATTATGACCAGATAGAGACCTGAGAAGCTCTGATTTAGAGTCTGTAAACAGTCAGGCAAGTAGCTAAAGTGAATTTGCTTAGTTTAATCTATCAGACATCTTAGAGTTAAGACAGATTTGTATTTAGGTTTAGCAAAGGATTGCTTCCCTCTCATCTCACTATGTTTTTCATTGGGCTGCAGAGAAAGAAAACAACTGTGTGAGTACACTTTTAAACTACTGCATATAGCATAGACAAGATTTTTTAGACTCTAATTAGGAGACTAAAAATACTGCCAAATCTGCATTGTGAACTCCCACTAGAAGGAGTTGAACTATTGTGCAGACTCTCTACCTTCTGTACCAGCATCGCCTTCCTCCACTCTGAAGCTGAATAGATGGGTTCTTTTACACTGCTCACTAACTTAGGATCTCACAGCATCTGCCACAAAAAGTGCTGTGCCAAATCCCACCAGACATCCATCTAGCCTTAGATCCCACTGTCAGAGTTCAGCATGCAGTGGAGAGGTCTTGGCCTTGCTCTGTTCCTTGCTCTTGGCCTTGCGCTGAATCAACATTAAGATTTCAGACCTTTTTTTTGTTATTTTAGATGTCAGGAAAAAATAGCCCTGACTCCAAAAGCCAAATAAAACTGCTCTGGAATTGATTCTCAAAACAATGCAAAAGCAGAAAAACTACAGCGTGATGTTTCCACTGGAAAACCTTTCCAATTCTATTTCCCACCAAATATTTTAGTTCTTAGTATTTAAGTACGCAAACACTGATTTTTCTCTAAGAAGGTTAAGTTCCACCAATGAATGAATCTTTACTGAAAACAGCTACAAGATTCTCAATTATTTAAATTGAACATTAACCTGTTAAGAGAAGCTTCCATCAACTTAGGCTCAGAACGACTTCAAATTCCAAGCCATTAGTTCCATTCTTCATTTTTTCACTGAAGTCAACTGTTGCACCTCTTAAAACAACCATAACTGAAATAGTGGTGAGGTTTAGGAATATAATTTGTTTGCTACAGAGCAGCAAATCTAGTGCCCTATATAACATCTGAAGAAACTTTTAAATCAAACACACTGTTCAATCAAAATACCAATTTAGTTTTCCTTTATGTTGGTAAACATAATTTATCCAGAGGCTCTGTATGTCCTCATAGGTCATGACACAGCCAAGAATCACCAGCTCTCCAAGACAGCAGAGATAGATGAGACAGACATATGTTTATAAAGTATAACACTAGAGCAAATTCCTGTGTAGTTATGGAATTCCTGCTTACACATCCCTTTTTTTCCCTTGTTCTTCATCCATCCTTTGATTATTCTTCAGCCTTAACTCCAAGCCTTCCAGTGTAAAGTTCACAGGTCTAATATGTTTGTAGACTGGAGATGAGGTACTGTTTACATAGACTTCTTTCTTAACACATCACTTTTAATAAGAAACAGAACCATTCCCTCAAAATTAAAGAAAAATAAAACTAAGAGCACAAGTCTACAGGGTGACTTGACTCAGAATAGCATAAGTTAGCTTGAATGAATTTCGAAAAATAACCAACTAAAAATAAACTATTCAAATAAAATACTTATACTTTTAATTAGTTTATGTTTTAAAATGACTGAAGCTTTTCCTTATGAACCATCCACATGGGAACAAAGTTAATGTAACAGATGCTTCAGAATTAATATCCTATTGCTTTTAGAATAGCATTATAGTGGTCTATATTCTCTATCTTCTCTGTCCCAAGAGTTATGTCATTTTAATGTTAAAACAACTGAAAATGAAAGGGGAAAAAAAAAAAAAGACAAAGCTTACTTTGACAAAAAAAAATTTCTGCTTGTTAGTAAAGACTTCTACTTCCTATGGAAAAGCAGGAATTATGCTAAAATTTCAGGAAAACAGATTTTCTCTGAACTCATCACACTATTTAAAAAGGGAGATAAAGTAAGTACAGGGTAAAAATACTAAGGCTATTATTAATTTATAAGGATAGTTCCGATATGTACATAAATATTCTTTGATTCAGCATAATTTAAGAGAAAACATTGTTGACCTCGAAGTCCATAGTGACAATTTAGACAAGCAATCAATCACTTGCCACTGAGGACCAAAGCTATTTATCTTACATTCTATTTTTGTGCACTTTTAGGCCAAAATTTTAAGTGTCAGATTGTATCATATCATATCCATCACTCTTACCTGGAATTGCTTGTACAAGATAATTACATCTCTTTACATTTTCTGATTTCAAAGACAAGAAAAAACTGTACATTTTGAGAAGGGGGTGAAAAAAGTGAAGAAGATAAAAGCTACATATCACATTCCATTATAAACCCTAAAAGTGTTGCAGAACGAAAGTCTGGAGAAGGAGAGGAAGCTTTGCCATCCAAAGGTCACACTACCACTGTCTACCTTGTTTTTGAATTCTTACTCATTCAAAGCTGCACCTGGGTTGCATTACTTAGCCCAAGACTACTCAGCAGAACCTGAGACAAGTACACAAAGCCTACCTACTAATCCACAGCAATACCTACAAAACCATGAAAGCAAGCAGCCCTCCCTCAGCTGCTGAGGTTCCTTTAATTCTCTACAGCAGCTGCCAGCAGTTCTTCTCTCAGGTCTCTACCAAGTCCAGTCTGCCAGAACCCAGAGTCACACTGTTCATGGTAAGCTCCTACTGAAGCTTTCCTGGGCTCTGATATTTGTAAGGACTGGCTTCCACGCAACTCTCTGACATCTGACCATACTTGTACTTTTATTGGTATAGATGTTGACCTCAGTATCAGCCTCAGGAAGCTTTCACAGGATTCTCAGTCACCAATTATCATGAAATATGTGAAAGTGCTGGTCAACCTCCACCTGTCTGTCAGGCTTGGCTGAGAACTACCAAGAGATCAAAGTTTGGGAGAGATCAAGGAAAAAGCAAACAAGTGCATATGTAGAGTATAAAAGCTGTGCCTTTAGAAGACATGGTTAAAGATGCAGAGGTGTGTGTCCTGCTGAGCTGGCCATGGAAAGATGTCATCACTGACCGGCAGTCTGCTGACCCTACTCAGATTTTAACCACCTCACCAGCAGCCAACAGCTCTTGAACTTTTTCAAAACCCCAAACTACAAAGATGAACATGCATCTCTTTTTCCCATGAGACTGATTCTCAATAAAATATCTAATTAGGTTGTTAACTACATTTGTTTCACTATAAAGAGATGAAAAGAGTGAGAGACCACTTAGCTTGATTTTGTCAACAAACAGTCTTGCTAAGCATATCTCTATTGATGAGTCCCCAATCAGCTACTAAAACTGCCTGTAATTTTTGTGAAAATTGACACAATATGCAGTCCACAAAGTGATTAAGTCTCTGCATTTCATGCAAACGGAGTGGACAAAGAAAAGACTCATCATTAGTGCCTGCACTGAGAAACACAGCAGGCTTACTTCCAATATCATGTACTAGAGCACTTCCACAGGACGTTGCTAAAATAAGTGGGCTCCATAAAACACTGGGCTTTAGGTATCTTCTACTACCAATGCAGCTTTTTTATTTTCTTTTTTTTTTCCCTGAATAAATTAATGCAACTAAGTAGGCCAAGCAGAAGTTATTTATAATATTCTCAACTAATCCACTTCATAAGATAAGACTAAAAAGGAACAACACTCCTCCAAAATAAAAAAAAACCATACATTTTTATCTCTATTCCTGTGATTTTTTTTTTTTGCAACCATACTCCTGAGGTGTTTTTTTTTTTTTTTCTCTGCTGCTTTGCAAAAGTTCCACACAAACATGAAGGAATTAACTCAATATAAAGATTTGTATTCACAGAATGCTGACATGCACGGAAAAAAGAACAAGCCAAAGAGCAAAAGCAGCTCTTTCCCCCTTTTAATCTACTTCACTTAAAGTAATCTGCTACTGCTCATCTGCATTACATGTTTTCATGCAAGCAGAGCTACCTGACCTCCCTGCAATACCTACTTCACCCCAGAGCCAGAAATTGCCAAGATGTGCACCCCTGGTTTCTGCAGTACTCTGTGAGGCAGACAAGCTTTTATACAAGATTTACAGATTCAAAGAACAAAAGAGATTCAAAAAAAAGAAGAGGTTTCTCTTTGTTTTATATCAACGGCATTCCTTAAAAGAAATAGGACAGCAGGGTCCTTCTGAATTGCCAAGTCGCAGTACCCTGAACACCTTAATTATATAATACTTGCACATTTCTAAACAAAACTGGTAACAATCGCCAAAGCATCAGAAGCAAAGTCAAAAAGAAACAAAGCAAAGCCTTTTTACAACACAAACTGATGCCTTTTTTTTTATTTTGTGGAGGGAAGGGGTGGGGTTATGACAGGGCAAGGGAAGCAGAGTATAGCACCTTCATCTGAATGAAAATTGGCTACCAATCCCTGCTGCCATGGAACAAAAGCCTGCTCCCAGGGAAGGCTACTTGCTCTCTTCTGGCTGCTCCACTCAGTGGACATTTTAGAGGATAACTGTTGAAAACCTTAATTCAGCCAACTCTGGCAGAACTGGTCCTCTTTGCCCCCTGCTCCAGTGCCAAAATACAAAAATGCAATTCCAGTGCCACTCATTAGTAGCTGGCAATGTCTCAGACATCTGTCTACAGAATAACTGAAAACCCTAAAAATACCCCAATTAATTTGGAAAATACCATCAGCTTATTTTGTGTATTCTTGGTCAATTATTTTGTGTCCATCAAAAGTGAGGGGATTGTTTTATGCTGGGGGTGGCCTATCCATGAAAAAACATGTCATACTAAGACCTTACAGATGAAGAGTAGGGGACAACTGGCATTTTTGGCAGGACTGCACATCTACTGCCAATGTCAAACCTAACCTCCTGAGTTTCAGTTTCCAGGGCCTGTTTCCAGTCTGTAAGCCTTTACAAGCCTACAAAAGATGAAATAACTTTGTGACCAGCATGCTACTCCCTGGCAGACAGGACTACCAGATTTCAGACAACATCCTTTCCTCAAGAAAGTCCCATATTTTAGCAAAACTTCACCCCATATTTTGGTTCCATTAGGCCAGTGCCTGAAAAAGTACACACTGAGCCACAGGATAAAAGCAGGCGCTAGAAAATGGTGGGGTTTAATCTGTTGCGTAATTGTTCACTAGTAGAAGATTGACTCTCACAAATCCAAAAGGGCCAATTTTTAGCTGCCACCCCCTCCCCCCCTGAAATGTAATAGGAATAAAGACTTAAAGGGCATTAGCACTAACCAAGTAGCAGAAGAATACACAGAATGTGATGTGGGCCTTTCTGATGTGGGCCTTTCTGTCGCTGAAGCCCTACAGTGAGTTACTTCCTACTCAATAAGATTTGTGCCATCAATTAAAACACACAATTAGCAATGAATCCACCTGGAGTGCTAAAAGCAGGTCTGTCTGTTCCTTCTCAAGTTTCTGAGGTCATTTTATAATTAGTATACTTTTACAAAAAATTAACTAAGCTTCCCACTCACGAACTTTCTTTGGATAGCACTTGTTTGTAACCCGTTAGACAAGGATTTCAATTAAATGTAAAAACATGTTCCTGCACAAATCTTGTTCAGAAGTGTGAATTACAGTCTTATTAACTGATGAACCAAAAAAACCCCAAAAAAGCAGGAAGCCACCAAAGTCAGGACACTAAAACAAAGGCCTTTGGTCTCAGGACTGATCCTATTTCTTTTTTTCCAATTACTGAGTACTGCCTACAAGAAGTGTACTCTATCTTGTATTCTATCTGCTATGACACCAAGGTTAATGTGATCACGAACACAGAGAAAATCTGAATACTGCACTGGGAGTGACACAACTAAGGACCAAAAATGCAGGCAAACTACAGGCCATTCACAAGGAGTAGTTAAAAGGAAGACTTTATTACAGAAGGTACTTCCAACAGAGGAAGAAAAGTAGATGGAATGAGTGAAGACTGAAACACTGTTTACATTTAAAGCCATCTGACCTGTAGATAACAAAACCGAACCATTTTCTGTTTTCTACTTCTAATATTTCTATTCTCCACTAGAAATAAGAAGTACCTGAAGTGCTCAATTTAAGAAAGCAAAGGTTTAAAACAGACACCTTTAACCTCTATGGTTACATGCTGAAGGAGGAGAAAGGGAGAAAGACCCTTTTGGCTGAAAGGCTTAAGAATTAAAAGGCATAAACTAGTTGCAAGTAAGCTTAGGCTAGAAATGAGAATATATTTTTAATCAGGACAAAAAGCCTCTGGAACAGCCTCTTCCTACTGCTAGGAATCCATGTGAACAGAAAAAAGCCACGCCGAGCCTTCACTAAATAAATGTAGGCTGCCCACCTGCCATTTTACAACAGAGACCAGGAGCTGCTTAATAGAAATAGTAAGCAGAATTGATGGCTGGGGATGTCTCTTCCAATCTTGTGTTAGTGAGGGAATAACGCCAAGGTAAATAATCACTAAAAGAGGTTATCAACTTTTTGACAGATTTCCACTTGAATGTGTGGTGATGATTATTTGGGAGTGTAATTAGATTCCTCAAAACCCAGAGTTGTTGTTCACTGTCTTCGACTTCTCCTGATAGCTAATTCTGCAACTCCTGAGACAGCACACAACTATTATACACAACTACACAGAAATACCAGAGAATATGAAAATTATGCATTTTTATGTCACAGCTATTGCAAAACACTGCCCCATATAAGATTTACTTTTTATTCACCCCAGGGATTCCAGATGATAGGGAGTAAAGAGCAGTGTATTCCGGTGTACTGAAGTAGTAAACAAGGAAAAAAAATTACTCAAGTGAAACAAGACTGGCTTTATCAGGCACTACCAGATCCTCTTAAGTAGCTTCAGATTCAAGAAGTCTTTTAATAAATTTCCTTTCTCTTGCATACAAATTCACTAATGTTCCTAAAACACTCAAAATAATAAAAAAAAAAAATACAACACAGAAGACATTTGAGGTCCCTTGGCTCATCCTTCTTTCTTCTGCCAAGGCAACCATACCTACATCTTGTCTATTTTGTGGTGCTTGGAAGGCTAAGAGACCGACTCTTCCCTAAATACCATGCAAGGATTAGGCCTACAAAAAGACAACACATGTACAGTATTGAGCATTTTCCCACAGACGACATATGTTCTCATTTTATAGGAGGCATATTCCTCTCCTCAGTGTGAACACATTACTCAATAGTGACTTTACAATAGTATTTATTTACAACTAAATAAACCCCGCACAGAAATCATACACTTGCTCTTTCAGTATTAAAAAACCCACTTATTGAAAACCCTAGTTATCCCAACATTATCCAACACAGCATAGTTTTACAAAAATGAACATTAATAATAACTGCTTGAAACAGGGAACCTCTGAAGAGCAAAGCTACTTCTCTCCTTCCCCAACTTCCAAGCGGTGTCTTCCTCCCCCCTCCTCAGGGTTGCTCTACCTCAGAAATTCCCATAAGGCCTTTGTGTAATGAGTTGGGCAGTGAAGTGTCCCTTGACTGGACCACGGTTAAGGTGAGGGTGACACTGACCATGGGAAGGAACTTCTGCTGCCTGACCAAGGAAGGAATGACAGCAGGAGTAATGAGTCATCCCCTGACAGGCCTGGAACATTCCTTACCTGAACTGTACCCTGAGTGGAACAGACCCCATAGTTACTGGATTTTTGAAAATTCCAGCAATTACCAACCAAGACTGTGTTCTGGGTTGAAATTTATGGATTACTAAAGCTGAACATCTAAACAACCCTAAAACCTAGTCCTGAGCGAAGCCCTTTGGCTCTCCTGGACCACAGCAGTCACCAGTGACTCCCTGAGCAGGACATCTCTCAGAGCTCACTGACTCTCCCCTTTGCAAAGTTCTGAGGATCACCAAAATTGATGGCAGGGCCTGGATCTTCCATTCCTTGAGGTTCAACCCTTTCCCACTTAGAAATGCTGAGATATTTGAAGTGAATGTTTCTTTCACTGAACTCTGGGGAATTTTTAACAGGTATATCTATACACATTTATACTCATATATCCCTGTATATAAATATATCTCTTTGTGTCAGTGTGTGTGCATGTGTGGACTGCCTTAGATACTCTTCTGCCAATACAGCATGAGTGTTTCTGTCTTGGATATACAATGAGGTCACTGTAGCAATTATACTAAATCCTACCACTTTGTATATCACTTTGTAAATGTTAAATTAGTCAATGATTAAGACCTGCTAAATCCTTTGCTAAGACATTGATCACTGACCAAGTCTGAGACTAAAACTGGACCTAGCTGCACCTCAGCTCCGTGAGGAGTTTAGAAAGTAAGGGGGTCCACTCTGAATCTCATGACTCAACAGGAGGGTCGCCCTTACCCTTTTGCATCTTCAGCCTCTGCATAAATAATTCTAAATGAATTCTAACTCAGTTCTTCCTTTCTCAGCCCACAAGGGTTGATTCCTTCTTTTTTTTCCCCCGATTCTCCTCCCCATCCCACTGCAGGGGTGCGGGGCAGCAGGAAATAAGAGAGTTGGCAGCATGGTGCTTAGCTGTGAGCTCAGGTTAAATCCAGGTAACACCTGGTTTTGCTACTACCTTTGAAGGTGATTCATTAAGCAACTTAAACCACCCATCTGTGATAAATTTGCACTTTTTTGGCATTTTTTACTTGGATGCCAAATAAAACCACGAGTTACTTAAGAAAGCATGGAGTAAGACCAAGTTCCAAATTCTCAGAAGAACAGGGGATGTTAACTGGCATGATTCTACAGCTGTGAAAGGACAGCTAAAGGTGGCCGGGGCCAGATAAAGGATGGAAAAGGAATTATTTGCAAAATGCTAGGAACCTGGTTAGAAGCTGCTTATCAAGACAGCAAGAATAACAATAAAAGGGTACTATACCTAAACGACAAAATAAAAGTCCTAAAGGCAACTGAATTATTACTGCATTTGAAAATGAAACAGGTGCAAAATCAGTTAGAAGAAGAAAATAAGAAAAAAAACTGGGAGGAAAAGATCAGATTTATGTTTATGTGGGCTTTCCATCCTCCTGATATTGTATAGATTAGGAAATTAATTGTATCCCCGGAAGAATGGGATGGGAACACATAGGATGACCCTGACGACAGCAAACTGAGGACAGCTGATTCTTTGTCTCCCTCAGATTCCTCCGAATATGAGCTCAGACCCATCACTAAACCAAAATACATTCCCCTTCCCGTTGTCCCTCAACAACTGACAAAATTCCACAGACATTCAGGAGCACAAATTTCAAATTAATGCGACACAATGCTGAGAAGCTGGGTGTACAACTTGGACAGCACAGAGTTAAAACCACTGCAGTGAATGGAGCAAGAGTTACTCGCCAAACGACAAAAGTTAATTTATCGCTCTGGGCGAGAAGCAAATGTTGTCTACTTGCTTTGCAGCAGAAAACCACAATGGAACTACTTTCGATATTTTGAATATCCAAGCCTGGAGCCTGGTGGTCGGCAGTGTGTGGTCTTTTGGTTCAGATCTTGCCCCTAAACCTGAGAGAAACCAGGGGGTACAGTGTTTGTACTTCGTGCAGTCACTGCACTCCCGATCCAAAGACTACCAAGGTACTGCAATGCCTGACTCCTGCTGCAGCACGAAATGGAAATAATTCTGAGGTAGCAGTAGGCTTAGAAAAATGGCACAGTATTTCCAGAACCCACTGTACAATTCACCCACTTGGCCAGTCTGAAAACTGTGTGGGAGGAGGGACACAGCAATCGATTATCAGCTCTTAAATGCCAACACAGCCCCAACGAGAGCTGCAGTATCCAATATTGCAACTTTAACAGCTCCAAGGAGTCACACTCTGGGGACAGCAGTGCCAGGTGTGAGAGGTGTGTCCTTTATGGTCGGTCCCTTTGCAGGAGGATATAAAGAAACTTCCTTTTACCTGGAAAAACTCAAAACAGACCTTTAACACACTTCCACAGGGGTATAATCATGCACTCACAATTGCTCATCCCATGTTCGCTGAACTCTCACAGGCAGTCCCACTCCCTCAGAATGTGAAACTGTACAGATCTATAGCTGATATTCCAGTGAGGGGAAATTCCCTTGAAAAGGTGGGGCAAATGGCAGCAGCAGAGCAGCAAGCACTAGGCAAAGCAGAAATTGAGAAGGCACCTGGAAAATGTCAGGGACCAAATTGAGAATTAATGTTTGAGCACCTGGTGGACAGGGGGTAGTGTGGTGATTCTTCCATATATCTTAAGAAAAAGAGAACATTTGCAATTGCCCCATTCTAAAAAAGAGCAACAGCAGTTTATGGATACTTTAAGATACTGGAGGAAACATTCACCTAGATTTCCTATAATTTCTCACCCTCTATACTCACTTTTAGGAAAGGAAAATCACTTTTAAAATGTTAAATTAGTCATTGATTAAGTGCTGCTAAATCATTTAGATATAAACCTCTGATCAAGTTGGAGGCCAAGTTTGACTTAGCTGCACCTAAGCTCCATCAGGAGTTTGAAAAGCAAGAGGATCCACCCTGAACTTTGTGACCCAACCAGAGTCAACCCTTATCCTTTTGAGTCTTTGGTCTCTGTGTAAATCATTCTAAATTAATTCTAGCTGGAGTTTCATTGGGATGTTTCATTCATGCAGTGAGCAACAGAGAGAGCATTGATATCCAAGTTTGTTAAGCTGCTCTTTTACAAATTTATGTTACTCCTACTTTTGCTAATACCTTTAACAGTGATTATTTAAGTGACCTAAACCACTCGTTCACACCAACACCAAGTGAGAAACTTCTGGATTTTCTTTAGAAACGTTTGTTAGTGGAAAACACATTTATGCGGGAAAGGTCATCACGAGGTTCCACACTGCCACTTCTAACTCCAAATTAATGCTCTGAAGCTCCAAAATGGCACCGTGAAAGATGCAGAAAACAAACCAGGCACTTCAAATGCACATCAGGACAGAAGACGATCAATTAGTTCTCCCATTCTGTTATAATTCAAGTGTGACCACTGCTGACGTGATATGCAAAAGCCAGAACACACAGAGAGAGACACCTATAAAGGTCTGCAGCAGCCTTTAGACTACGCAAGTGCGCTGACCTTGCCTCTTGCACGTTTCCACTATTAATTGTCACTGGCAATGAACAGACTTTTGCTTCCTCAGAGCTGTGCACACCCTGCACGGGAGACAGGCACTGAATGTGCCTCCATTAGCGAACAGGCTACCGGGTCACTAAACAGTTCTAAGCACACTCCAAGTAAAAAAAAAAACAAAAAACAAAAAAAAACCCAAACCATTACGTGCTCATGCACAGTATTTTTTAATATTGTCAAACAGCATCTGCGGGTAGCTGACAAAACTTTCTGTTCCAACAGATGCCCGTTTGCACAGGCATGAAGATTTGTGGCCTGAACACTACCCCTCATTTCATAAGGCGCACAAGGTAAGCCCTCAAGGGTCGGATTTCACTCGTGTCGGATCACACCCGGCCCTATGAATAGCTTTTTGCAGCACAGGGGTTTTAAAGCCCGCTGAGGCAAACACGGCGCAGTGCGAAGAAGAGCTATTCCTAGGAGCGGGGATGACGCGACACGAGCGGGATCGGTGGGAATTTCTTCCCCACCACGGTGCCCCGGTGGGAGCGGGAGGGCACCGGTGGCGCGGGAGGCGCTCGGAGGCG
>VWZN01009233.1:204791-258281 GCA_013396955.1 Regulus satrapa | reverse complement strand
AAAATAAAATTCCCCACAAAAAAAAAAAAAAAAAAAAAAAGGATTGTTAAAAATAGCTTCAAGAATTGGTATGACTCATTTAGGTCCCTGAAAAATCTATGACTGGCACAGGTATCTACAATTTGATACTGTACTTGGTATTTTCATTAAGACCAAAAGGATATTTATGAAGAACTGAAATTAAACTTGTACATTGCTCTGAAAGAGAAGCATTACCTTGAATGTTTTAGGATTTTTTAAAATTTTAAGGGGGGGCAGGGTGGTTAGCAAAAATTGCACTACCTTTCAAAAATATTGTAGTTATGGGGTGAGTGTTGACATATGAAGAAAGAAATGCTAAAGGCATGCAACCCTGATACCAAGTTTTAGCTGATGACATTTTTAATTGAAAACTGACTCAAAGGATAGTACAAAAGAGTTTCTTCTCCCTAAAGGGATTTTCAGATGCAGGTACAGGAATAATAAGGGGATCTTCTCCAATGTGTGCATTACAATATGCCAATAAATCTGCTGCAGCCTTGGATACCTAATAGAAGAGAAGAGAGAACTACTGTAACATTTCATTCTGAACCAATCTGAATTGCATAAATATTTTTCATAGAACAAATTAGAATGGAAGCTATCATAAAACAGGGAGTAGATTGTTTTATCCTTTAAATATTAGACACATCTCTCAATCTGCTCTCCCTAGGCCAAGTAATTCTTACATGCATTTTATCTAACATAGTGACATAGATGGTATCAATCGATATCATCCATGCTGAGCTGTTCCTCTCCATCAGAAGGAGGGCAGGAGCACACAGTCATTAAAACATTCCTGTGTTAACCACCCATAAGCAATAAGGATTCTCCCTGAACTCTCTGTTTCTGTAGAGAAAGCTGCTTCAGCTCTTAATCCCATTCATTTTAAGGTTTACCACACACACTCTATCTCTCTACCCTTTGCTCCTTTGGTTGCAAAATAAAATGTTCTTCAGGCACGTGACCATGGGATTAAAAAGAAATAATAAATCAGGGTCATACATGGGTCAAACACCGTGGGTCATAGCTCTCATTTAAGTTAAATACCGCTCTTTTCAATGAAGCAAGACTAATGTCTTCTGCTCAGTAAATTACTATAATCCTTTATCCTTTAATCACAGCATTCATTTAAACTTGTGCACTGCCTTAATATTTTTTAACCTAATATTTTTATACTTCTAAAATAAACAATTCTCCAAAGTCAGAACATGGGTTTATGCTTACCGGTAAGTCCACCAAAATACAAATACATACAAAAATGTAGCAGTGTCTTGAATATTTGCAATGCAAACTATTTTGCATTAAGTGAAAAATTAAATATGAAACCTTGTAATTTTTGCAACTTTATGCCATAAGAACATTGGTGGCAGTAGGCCATAGTGACTCATTTATTTTTTCAAGAATTTAGAAAGTATATACAAAATTTTTTTTGCTCTGCTCAGTCAGTAAGATATTCACAGCTATCTGTATCTCTTTGCTTTGGTGAATTATTAGGTTTTCTATATTCTGATAGTTGAGAAAATGAATTCTGGAGTCTTTACGAAGAAGTTTTTTATCTGAGCATCATGACAGCTTGTCAAACACTGAGGTCAGAATATTTGCGCAACTAGAGTGAAGAAAAGAAACAAATCACATTTCTGGTATTTTTCTAGCAGTGTATCATCAATGTTAGCTTTAAGCTTCCCCACGCCCTGCTTGCTTTGACATGAACCCAGCCCATAGCAGGCTTTAGATTGGACCTATGAAGTCAATGCATATCGAATCAGAATTGGCACAAAATATGCATGAACTTCTGAAGAGAGTTAGAAACTCTTCATTTCTTTGTTTTCTTTATTTTTAATTTCTGTATGCCTTTGTAGAATGCTTAAACCTATGGAGAACCTGTGGTGGGCACCCCAGTATAGACTATATCCCTAATGGAGGAAATAAGAGTGTTATTTATGTTAAGGTTATTTAAAATTAGTTTGTCTTTGAATTGGCCTGTAAAACAAAAGGGTGGCAGAGACACTGTATGTGAACAGAAGGCTGCTGGGCACAGGTGAAACAGAAAACTGAACAAATCAGAAGAGATGTTCACAAGGACCAGAGCTTCTCAAGTAAGAAGCAGGTGAAACAAAAATGTGCAGCGAGTTACAGACCTCAAAGTACAAAGGACTGTAAGGATTTTCCTGTAATGGTCTTGTTTGTTCCATGCATGGGTAAGCAACATCAGCCTGAGTATACTGCTTTTCATTCAATGGAAGAGAAGTGCAATTTCAGGCCTCATTCTTAGAATGCATAAACACAATAATATAATTTCCTGTTTCTCTACGTATGGCTGTGCTTTGATATGATATAATTTAAAAAAAACAAAAACAAAAACAAATGGATGTTTCATTAGAAAAAGCTCAACACCCATTTTTGTATCTAACTTGTCCTGTAATGCTGGCAGGGATGTTGTGAAGCCCAAGTAATACATTCACAGAATCACATGGATTGGAAAAGACCTTTGAAATTATCAAGTCCAGCCTTTGACCTAACACCACTTTGTCAACTAGACCATGGCACTTGGTGCCACATCCAGTTCCTTTCAGGAAAGGCAACTCCACCACCTCCCTGGGCATCTCACTCCAATGCCCTATCACCCATATCTGTGAAGAGAAACCCTTCCCTCAATGTCATAGCATTTAAGTCACATTTTAGTTTGCTTTTAAACAAACCATAATACAATTTATTAAAAACAAAACTGCAGCAAGAAACTGAGGAACTTGATCATTGTCACAAACTAAACCTGCACTAGGCCATATTATTCATCCTTTACACAAATAAAAGGTTTTGAGAGGAAAAATCCTTCTGCTGGGATTACTGTAGTCATGAAAGTGATTTATAAGCATTTTTTCACTAAAAGTAGAGTAACTTAGGCCTGCACAGTGAAATAATGACCATTCACAACAGGGAGTTAAAAGAGCTGATCACAGTCCAGGAGCGATGAAAAGATGCCGAGTTCCTGCAGCAGTGAGCAGTGTTGGCAAAGCCAAACCTGTGGCCCAAAAAAAGAGCAGAATACAATATTGCCTCCAGCAAGTTTCCTGCTCAGTGTCATTATTGGGAAGAGCAGTGGTGGAAGGCCTGTGCACCGAGTGTGGCACCAAGGCTCCAGCAGGGATGGCTGCTTTGGCACAGGCGGCACCCAGAGGTGCCCCAGGGCCAGGGCTTCGGGCTGTGCTGTGCACACTGATGTGCCAGACAGCTTCAAAATCGCTTTTACTGAGAATTAAAATAAATGCGTGTGATTTGATTTAAATGCATGCTTTATTCAAATGAAGCTAACACATTTATCATGTCAGCCTTCCTACGCAATATGGCTTGGTCTGCAAATTCAAAGTAATTTACACATGTTGCAGAAGTGGCTAAAGAAAAAAATCAGACTCCAGTTTGATTGATGAATTCTATCAGAAAGTTAACATTTCATTTTTAAAAGAATCTTTTAAGGTGTATGGATTAGAAGAGATGGAGTATATAGGTATCACAATGATCTCACATTTTGTAGAATTACTCTCTGTAGCAAAAATCACATCTGGTTATCAAATTAACAAAAGGAGAAAAAAAAAATCCAACAAAACACTCAAACCTGATGCTTTAAAGAATTAGTCTCAGTAAGACTGTGAGATTTTATCATTATATTTAAGAATAGCAGAGGTGATAAAAACTGCCAGAGTTAGAACCTCCTGTTAGCTGCGCTAATAATTATAAGCCTCAGTGACAGGGCAAAATGCTGCAATTAGGATGTCTTCTGCCTTGTCATGGATTGTGACTAATTACCATCCTTGCTACAACATGCACTCTGCTTATCCTTTGCATCTAAAACAAAGAGATTCACACCCATTTATTGGCATTCTCACTCTTTATCTCCCATTCTATTCAGGACCAGTTAGGAATGCTTGCTATCTTCCTAACGCCAAAGAAAATGGAATGGTAACTGATTTGCCAATGGTCCTAAATGTCAGAGCCTCTTGCTTTTCTGCCTGCAAAGAGAAGATTAAGTAGTGCTTCATTCTGAGGACAACTCTGATAAACACCAATACAAACTTTGCTTTCTCAATTTTACTGCCAGGATCTTTAGAAAACACATTATTCTGCTAGTCATGAGGCCACTGGTAATCTGATTTACTTTGGTGTTTGCTAGCTTGGAATCTGCCTTTCCAGCTTCCAAATTACTTCTCCATTATAACTCTAGCTGTTCCTTTGCCAGGTAAGACAGGTTCAATTATGATCCTTCTGGGATTCCTACGGTTTACAAAAAAAACCCACAGTAATCCTCCTTCCAGCTACCGATCAACACACCAATAACTCCATCCTCCTCTTTCGAGTTGTCCTGTTTCTTTCACACCTCAGCAGCAAGTTATCTTTGTGGAAGCTCAGAACACAGCACTGCTTTGCTGCTCTGACTGGCTAGAGAACTTAATAGGACTTCTTAAATTAGCTGAAAAATGCAGAACGGAGTGGGGAGTCAGCAACTCTCAACATACTTTTAACTACAGCATTTTAATTGAGCAGACCCGACTCTTGCTGGTTACAGCAGCTACTGTGCATGGGAAACAAAGTGTCTCTGTAGCAGAAAAACAAACTGGAACTCCCGATTTCCCCAGTCAATAACACAGACCCCTCTTCAATGTTAGCAATGTGGTCTTGCCTTTTGTGGTGATAACAACTTGGCTACAGCTATTTGAAAAATAAGGTTTAATTCAATTATTTGGAAAGGCCTGATCTTTGTTAAATGTCTAACTAGTTTAATCAGATGCAAAACACCAGAAAAAAAAAAGGAAGTGAGTTCATTTATCTACCTTTACAGTGATGGTTTGAGAACTTAAAATCTCCCACTGAAAACACTGGGAAGTCTCTTGGTAAAATTTGGCTATACCGAAACTATACTGAAACTGATTCAAGATTAAAAAGCCAAACAGATTTTGAAGGAATAAAAGGCCAATCGACCACTTCTCACAATCTCTCATATACTTGTTCAAAGAAATTCTAGAAATCAAGGCCTTTTGAAAAATTATATTTGTTTTATCTAAGTCTAGGAACCCTCATAATTCTGAAACATGTTTTTCCCTTGGTGTGTTTTTGGTCCCAGACTGTTTCAAAAACTGAAATAATTGCACTTTCAAGCTACCTTGTTTTTAGGTCTGCCACATTTGCTAATAACTGTGTTCTTTTTAATTAAACTGGCTGTAAAAATAACCTATGTCTTTCTTGCAGCTATGCCTTTCTTGCATATGCAATTAAGAATGCTATACAGCTAACTAATGAAGCTATTTGCATAACTGACCTAATGACGTGACAGTTACCACTGCATATATGGAAGCACGTTTAGGACAAGCTACTAAGTCTCAACAATTTCAAATGCCAGTAAACTGGGCCATGTTTTTGCAACCCTTTCCTCTGCCACCTGCACCCTCCCTTGTCAGTTCTGTTCATGCAGCTGCAATATGACCTGAGCTGGGACCAACCACGGCAGACCTTCTTTTACTGCAGGAAACAAACACCTGCCCCTGGGAACAGGTTATGTGATCAATTTGTCTGCTTCACTATGAAACAGAAAAACTACTTTTGCAAATTCAAGGTCTTACAAGACATTACTGAAAACTGCCACAAAACAGAGTGACTGAAATTTCTTTTTTCATATCAGCAAGTCTGACCACTTAAGTGAATTGCTCTAATATTTCTAAATTATAAATAATACTTTTCCAGCTGGCGAGTTTGTGATCTGAAACTATTTTACAAATCATAAATATATACTACCGTCCTCACACTGACTACATGCAGATTTTGACCATACATATGGACAAACAGGCTGAGTTAAGACTACATGAAGATTTTAATGTACAGCATTTTTAATTTGTCCTACTGAATAATCTCAGTTGCAGTTTGTAACAACTCAGTTACAGTTGTTTGCAGAGAACTGGGTAATTTCAATGCATTACTTTTTAAAGATGAAAAGACTAAACGTTTCTTCCTTGTAGAGACTGGATTTTTTTACCAAAACAATTAGGCAGAGAGCAAAAGAAATGAGCATTGCTTTCTTTAAAAGTTATATGGCATTATTAGCTTCTAGGTGTTCGATATTTCACAAAATTTTAGCCTAGTGAAAAGCTGAATGACATGCAAGAATAACGCACGGATTTTTTTGATCAAAAAACCTGAAAACCTCTGTTTTATAGTGCCTTTAATAATATTAATCCACATTAATTAATAATATTTAATCCACATGTATTTAGAGGCATGATGAAACCAAATCTCCACATGCAACATGTTATCGAGTGTGAAGATGCATAACTGCACACTGCAGTCACATTTTTTGTGCAATGATGTCTGCACTAAAAGCTAAGCAATTCAGCTTGTCTCATCATTATTCAAAAGTTTTGCAATATCTTAGAGACTTATTTCAATCCTTAAAGGAAAAAACCCAAGAAACCAAAGCTGCACTTAAATTCAACTACAGGTGACAAAGAAGAGCCCCTGTGCACCCGCCAGCTGATTTTAAGTATTTCACAAAATGCCACTTTTGACAAATGTAACTCACACAGAAGCCAGGCTTTGGAAATCGCTTCATTAGAACCTACCAGTCAGTATGTAACTCACTCACAGTACTGAATATTGTTTTATTGTTCAACACAGATACTTGATTTCTGCATTATTAAAGGCATGCCGTTCCACAAACTACTCAGTGAATTCAAAATATCAACAGTAAGTCTAAGTTTACCTTCATTCTATCCATGTATGCTTCCATTTTTAATTGCTCCACAGCTTTCCTGGCCTGGGAAATACTGGTTGTACTGTTTGACACTAGTTCCTTCATTTTGGTTTTCCTGAAAGAGACGAAGTTAAGACCATTTAAAGGACACATAACAAATGCAGCAACCCCTGAGAGGACAGTTATGTGAACTCTAACCATCCCTTGCCCACCACATCCACACTGCCAGGCTGCTGGTCACAAATACAAAGCAGACACCGTTTATTTCTGTTCTCTTGCTCCATGGCACCTTATTGCACTCCGTATTTGCATCCTCGATTGTCAGCATTCTGCCCAAATCCTGCAAATGACATACAAATGCAGAGCACATGGCCATGACTTCAGTGTGAAAACGGTTGCCCTGGTTCACGTTGCCAATGCAGAACAGCTGTTCAAAACCAGATCTTGCAGGCATTGCACAGTTTGGCTCCACGCCCCAGTTACACCTAGGAACATCAAAACAAGCTCAGAAATATGTGCAGTGGAAATGAATGCCGCACCATTCTCACCAAGCATCAGAGAGAAACTTTAAGATAGAGAACAAGTCAGAATTCTGACTATTGATAAAAGAAGTTTAGAAATAAAGTAACAGATTAAGAAGAAATAATGCAGTGGTTTCCAATGTTTTGCTTAGGCATCCCCAGCAAAGTCCAAAGATGACTAAACCTGGTACAGTACATACTGTAAGGATAGGAATGCTTTATTTTTAAAGAGATCTGCAGCTCTTGGGAAGGGACATCTAGGTAAGGTGTGTCAGCATTTGGTTCTCTTGCATTGTTACTCCCTGGGATTAAGGGATTAAGAGTAGATCAACTCAGTATCCAGCAGTCCCCAGCACAGTTACCAAATGAGTTGAGACATCCACATTCAGACCTGGTCTAACTTACAATGTAATATTTATGCCAGGGGTGGTCTGCATGTTAGACCCCCTTGTGCTGACACTCTATGCAGCAATGGGCCAGCACAAGGGACAGTGACTATTTTAAAGTCCCTGGAGGTTGGACTAAGGCCACATGGAAAGATGATTGGATACAGACAACCTAGAGAGGTCCCAGACTAGTTGTACTACCCAGTAAGACTGGATGCTGAGGTTTCAATCAGGCAACGCTCCCTGTGGTCCTCAGCACAAGTGCCACTGCAGCCAGATTAGTCTGGCACCAAGCCTCAGAAGCCAATACAAAGTTCAGCAAAATGCAAAGGACACAGAGTGTGAGAAGCCAGGTGGGACACGGGAGAAGAACACACACAAGAAGGCATTTTGCACTGCTTCCAAAGGAGTTTTATGCTCAGGCCTTTCAAAATCAATACTTCTGGATAAGAAGCGAACACCTAGAACCACACAGATTTTCCTTCTTGAACCCTGATAGCTTACCTGATGCAGTCACTGGGGTGTAAGATACAAACAGGAAATAAAGCAGGACACTGGAAATGGTCTTGTAAAAAAAACCTGTATGTGCAATGTCCCTGTTCGACTCAAGAGAAGTACACAATCCATAGTACAGAAAGAATGGAGGAATAAATTTTAACTGCTTCGACTTTGCAAAACACAAATGCTCAGAGACAAGGCAAAGACAGTTATTTCTTCTCAGGCTGATATGAAACAGACTGTTTCCAAAATCAGTAAGCTGTGCTGTAAAACACAGTGGAAGGTGGAATACAAATGCCATGGTGAGCCATGCTCAACACTAATTCGAAGAAACAACAGAATCTTTTTCTTTCAGGTCTAGTATAAGTCAAAGTAGCAGGGAACTGCTGCTTTAAAATATACTAATTGTGCCAAACAAAACAGGAGCTTTAACATATGCCAAGACAAAGAACAGGTTTTCTGCATATACACATGTCATTTGAATGGAACACAAGCTTCCCCCTTGCGTGCTCTGATGAAATAAAATCGTGTCAGAACACAGCGGGTTTTTTGTCTTCATCTTTGTTTGCAATTTTTTAACTCATATTCCTCACAAGGCACAGGACTGAATACATGTGGAGGAACGGGCTTTGCATAAAACACCACGTACTGTATGAAATTCCACAACCGAGCCACAGCCTCCAATCAGTTTTGAGATGTGTTTTGACTTGCACTGGAAAGTCAAACAGCAGAAAGGGCACAAGGCATTCACAAAAGGAAAAGGTTCTGAATTACAGCTCATCTCTGGACTTTTTGTTCCACTCAACCCCTTCACTTTTAAGTACCAACCTATCAAGAAAAATTAGAATAAACACATTTAGGTTTGTTTACAAAATGATTACCCCCCCCACAAGAGTGGATCATTTAAATTTTATCATTTCCACATCGACCCTACTAATGATGACCAAGTCAAAAAATTCAAAGATAAATCAAGTCTGAGGCCTTTCTACATTTGCCACATACATTTAAATTAAACTGAATTAAGAAACTGCAATTCCTTGAACAGTCCAGAGAATTCCAGATCTCCCAAGGTTTTCTGGCAATTCATTCACTCATACTGTAAAAGCTATAAACATTAGAGTTAGACAATTTGAACTGTCACTGGCTACAACAAAGTTGGCAAGAACACTGCTCATAGTACTTCCAGCTTTTACAGAATAAGGATTGAGTTAATTCCATAGTAGAATTTTGAAAAGGCTGTTGGGCACAAAAATGCTTCTAAAAAGTCAAACCATGTTTCTAAAGCAATGCCACAAGGATAATATATCCTTACCTATATTCTGAAACACCAAATAGGAAAATTTTAAAAAAGAAAAAAATCTATCTTGCCTAGTAAAGCATTTCACAATATCAGAAAACATCCAGAATACGAGGCTTCATTAAAAAAAAAAAAAAAAAAACCAACCTTAAAAACAACCAAAAAAGTTGGCACTGGGTGTTTCAGACACGAGAAAATTTCCATTCATCCCCAGCAAGAGGTTTGTTTATACTCTGAAGCACAAACATTTGTTCTGTTCCAAATCCTGCTCCAACCTTGGCCTTTACATGCATTTAAATATTTAACTGCTATATTTCTGGAAGTGTTTAGCATCCATTCAAGTATTTAATTTCATTTTATTACGGAGTACAGTGGTTCCATAACTTTGTGACACTGACTTCTCCTCACACACCAAGCTACATATACCTCTACCTTCTCTCACTCTCTGCAAACACAGTACATGCCTGTGCGTCATTTAAGGCCCTATTACATATGCCAAATTACATATTGACAATGAGAATTCTACTCACTTTCAAACCAGGCTGTGATAAAGGTCCTTGTAGCGGACAAAGCTTTGTATTACACTTGATTCGGTTCTCCTTAGGACCTATGATAATAACCTGAAGCTTAATATTCTTCAAGGAAATGAAATTGTTACTTAGAAATTAAGCTCTGGAGAGAACAGAAATTTTAATTACAAGAGAATCTATTACACACCCATCCTCTGGCATGTGAGGAAGCCTCTCCTTCAAACACCCTCCCAACAGGATGTCTTTTGTCTGAGGCTGCAGCCTGACAAATGGATCTGATCCTCTCTCTTAAGTTGACTCCTCTTAAACTGTCCAAGCATTCTCCAGGCCTTTATCCCACAGGAAGGCACCATTTTTTTAATATTGTACCTGGGTGAGCAGTCTAGAGGACCATGGAGTGGTTTATCTTGTAAGGCACCTTTAAAGATCACCTGGTTCAAGGCCCCTGCAATGAGCAGGAACATCTTCTACTGTAACGAGTTGGCCCTATCCAAGCTGACCTGGAATGTTTCCAGGGATGGAGCATCCACCACTTCTCCGGGAAACCTGTTACAGTGTTTCACCACATTCAGGGTAAATTTTTTCCTTATATCTGGTCTGAATCAACCCTCTTGTAGTTTAAAACCTTTGTCCTTTGAAAACTGGCCCCGCTAAAAATTCTGTCCCAGTTTTTCTTTCAGGCCTCTTTTTACTGCTGAAAGGCTGCAATAAGGCCTTCCCCGAAACCTTTGCTTCTCTAGGATGAGCAATTCCAACTCTTTCAGATATTCCTCATAGGAGAGGTGTCCCAGCCCCTTGATACCATGGTGTCCGTCCCTTGGACTAGCTCCAACAGGTCAGTGTCCTTCCCATGCTGGGGACCCCCATGGCTGGGTAACTTCTCCCCATCATTTGAATTACCTAAACCCTCCCCCGGAACCAGAAATTCTCAGCTGGGTTTGCTACTGCTCATTCCGGGCTGGTTTTGCATTCGATCAATACAGGTCCAGATAATCGCTGTAGTTACAGTAACTGTGCTAAGGAGCAGCCTACACGCAGTTTACATGTTACTGCTGCAGCCAGCAGACCTGGATTATATGGGAGCTCATTTATCCGGCGTGGTTTTGTGCAGCACACTGAGTTCATTGACCTGGTCTCTATTGATTCTTTTCTTTTAGGGGAACGTCGACCACGCTAACAAAGAACAGTGACAGCAGCCACACAGCCTTTTTTAGCCAAAGAGTTTCTGCTGACTGGCACCCCACACCAGACAGCCCTTTCCTAAAGCATCACTCCTGAGAGCTGCACAGCCTCCCAGCCAGCTGCATTTTCTGGCGTTCTGTTTTGTTTACCTTACTTCATCCTTTTTCTGGGTGCACATAACTCCTGTGTGAGGAAGTTCTTGATTTCCCAGGCTCCTAAAAATGCTTGTGAAAAGCAGCTTTTCCTTTTTTTTTTTTTTTGTTTTTACAACGAATGGTTGTACCCAACAGCACTTGAAAGGCAAAATTATTTTATGATAATGCAGAAAGCTGCATAAATATTTGCAGGTATAGCTTGATGCTGCATTGGAGTAAGGAGTGCAATCTTCACTTACTAAACATTATAAATGCTGGTAAAATGCAGAAAAAGTCTAAAAACTTGAGTAACATGGAAGAAAAATTGAATTTTCAAGCTCTTGAAATGTGGGATGGATTTTTACAAGTAATAGGGATGAAAAGCTGCAATTTCTCCCCCTCTAGCTCCAATCTTAAAATGCCATACCATAAAAGTGACCTCTAGAATTCAATCTAAAAAGCCCTAAACCAAATTGCTCCTTTAATCTTAAGTGAGGGACCTGAAATTACTAGATTATAAAACCTTGGGGCTGAGGACTCCAAAGAACACTTTCCACACAAACTCTGTACTTCTCGGACCACACAGCCCAATAGGAAAGTTAACCCAATCATTCAACTAAATCCCAGTGACATTAGCGGGAATCGTCCCTGGATAATGACCTGCAAATCACATCCTAAATAGAGGAAAGATGGTCACATTCAATTATCCACTTGCAGGAACAGAAACAGCAAAATTTACAGCCTTACAGCTGTTCAATGCCAAGCTGGTATACTAAAGAAGAAAAGAAGAAAAAGAAAAAAGAAAAAGGAAAAAGGAAAAAGGAAAAAGAAAAAGAAAAAGAAAAAGAAAAAGAAAAAGAAAAAGAAAAAAAGGAAAAGGAAAAGAAAAAGGAAAAAGAAAAGGAAAAAGAAAAAGAAAAAGAGAAAAAAAAAAAAAAGAAAAAAAAAGTAAATCTCCCCGTTATCTCAGTTCTTGCTCTAAGATTTACAGCAATTGATGTAGCTCTGTAAAGAGAGAGGGAGGGTAAAGAATCCTTTTCTTTTTCTTTCTCATGGCTGCACAAAGAAATTCAAGAAAATTACTACAGCTTTTCACTCCATCTCCTAAGGAGAAGCTCAGTAGTACAAGCAGAAATTATCAGATTAAAGGCAAGACTTATTGCTCATGATAAGGAAAGAATGCAATTTTCACACCATAAACGTGATGACTTTGAAAATAACTTCTCCTCATGTAACTGCAAATCAGCAAAACTCCAGCAGCTCAGTTCTCGTCTAACTTATCCGGTACTATATCCAGTCCAATTGTAAAGTTCCAAAAATTCTTGCCATCATACCCAAATTTTTACTCAGAAATATAATCTTGCTTCTGACCATTTAAAAAAAAAAATCAAAGGAAATAGTGTCTGAACTAATGTGATATTTACCAAGGACAATCTTTTAGTGCAATATTATTTATCATCAGCACACTGGTTATGTGAACATATAGTCCAGCAAACCAGCAGAGATTTGAAAAGTCTGAGGCAGAAAGATTATTCCTGGTTGCTGATTTACCTCTTTAGCTAATTATGAAAGATAGGTGTGAGCTTTCAAAGAAATACACGAGGAATTGTGATTATTCCACTTAAACCCCGCTAAAAACCTATTTGAACAGAACTACAACCTTACAAGGTAGGGAGAGCGCCTCCGGCACTGCATCACCTGCAGGGCAGAAGCATTTTTCAAGTTGTTATTCCGAGTTTTCCGTCTCACCGCACCGCCCTAATGGCTCTGCTGTGCAGCAGCTCCCAGCACCACACACCAGCGATTACCGCCAGCAGCAGCCGGGCAGCGATTCCTCCCTCAGCGCCAGCCAGCCCGCAGGAAAAGCGGCCGCTTCCTTGAGCGGGCGGCTGACGGACGGAGGAAGGCGCACGCCGGGCAGAGCCCCCCTCCCCGCCGCCCGCGGGGTACCTGGGCTCGGGGCGGGTTCTCCGGAGAAGGATATTCCCCGCCGGGGCCAGCGACAACGGAGCCCGCAACCCGACGCCGATTCCTATCCTGCGGATAACCGGGAAACTCCGGCTCTGCGGGCGCCGCCGCCCTTGTCCACCCGCAGCAGCCCACGGGACCCCCGGCGTGGCGGGCGGAGCGGCCGAGGCTTCCCAGGACACCAGCGCCCACCGCGGCGACAGCGAAAGCCCCGCGCGGAAACCCCGGCCCGCCCTGCGCTGGGCGTCCCTGCCGGCANTTCTCAAACAGAAGCACAGATCGCAGAAACGAAATCAGTTAGGTTGGAAAAGACCTCTAGGATCATCGAGTCCATCCTTTGCTCGAACACCACTCTCTCAACTCGGCTGTGGAGAAAAGTGCCATATCCAGTCTTTCCTTAAACACATCGAGGGACAGTGACTCCAGCACCGCCTGGGCAATCCATTCCAAAGTTTAATTACCCTTTAGGAGAAGAAATTCCTCCTACTGTCGAAACGGACTCTTCCCTGGCACAGCTTGAGGCCATTCCCTCTCATCCTGTCAACTTGTGACCTGGAAGAAGAGCCCGGCCCCCACCTGGCTACAGCCTCCTTTCCACTGGCGGGAGAGGGCGGTGACGTCTCCCGAGTTTCCTTTTCTCCAGGCTAAACATTGCCCAGCTTCCAAAACCACTCTTCACAGGACCCGAGTTTCCTTCACCAAGTTAATTTCCCTTCTCTGGACATACGCCAGCACCTCAGTGCTGAACGGAGGGGCCCAAAACTGAGCACGGAATAGTCAAGGTGCAGCCTCACTGTGCCGTGCACAGTACAGTCACTGCCCTGGCCTTGCTGGCCACAGTGTTTCTGGTCCAGGCCAGGATGCCTTTGGCCTTCTCGGCCACCTGGGCACAGCTGGCTCCTGTTCAGCTGGGTGCCGACCAGTGCCTCCAGATCCTTTTCCACTGGGCCACTTCCCAGCCACTCTGCCCCCAGCCCCACCGCTGTACCTCAAACAGCAAAGCCCAAATTGCTCAAGGGTTTGGGGTGAGAGCCCACAGTGCCTGTCCTGCTCTCACACCGAAGGATGATGCAAAAAGCTTGCCATGAGGAATGGAACTGCTGTGAGAAAGGGGCTGCTTAGACTTACCTTGTTAGGGCTAGTATGTCAGAACAGTACAATTCAGCTTCCTAGATCAATTTTTATGTGTTTCTCCCTAGAAAAGCTGTACGGGTCAGCACAATTTAAAAGTGCCAATTAACATTTTTAAACTGAAAATTCTGTCAGCCGCGATAACCTGTTGGCAGGATCACCAGAGTCTCATTATTTTTTTCCCCAGTAAGAAGGCTGTTCCCTCTGGAGGTGTGTATGTTTTCTCATACCTGTCCTCAGCACTTTTTCCTCATTCCATCATAACAGAGCAGAATTTCTAAGTAATGTTTGTATGGAAGAGAACAAGGAAGAGTCCTATTTTTAAAGGTGCTTTGGAGCAAGGGCAGCCTCTTCTAAGATCGAGTCAATCACTTTTGGGGTAGTGGCTTGGCAGGAAAAGCAGCAAGTAGGTAAACATCACTAAACAGAAATAGGTACGTTCACAAGCTTCCCATAACTAGAGTTCCAGAAACTGATAGAAACCTCACTAGCCTATGCTGCTGCTCTTTCATTCATGTTCAACCACATCATCAGTCAACAAAAAGCTCCATTACACAGACAAAGTGTTTACATGCTGTTAGACAAACAGCACAATTAGATGGTTCCAATCATGAGACCATTGTCATCAGAACATTTTTACCACTGGATTCTAACAATTTTATGACTTACGCCAAAATATAAAGGTGGGAAATGGCTGTTTTAAAATGTATTTTCATTATATACTACACAGATATTTCTTTTAAATTGCCTTCTTTTAAATCTGCAAACTCTTTTACATCTTTAAATTCCACCACAACCAGGACTCTCCCCTACAGGTTCTGGAGGCAATACCCATACAGCTAACACAAATTTCTATTCCTTGAATTTACATGAACTTGGCTGTAATGCATCTTATATAGGCTTCAATCAATTGCATTAGAGAATCAGGATTTAATTTTTTTTTTTTTTTCTGGGAATGCTAGCTCAAAGCTGGAAACAGTAAGCAAGCTCCTGTTTTACTCAACTACTTTCTGCTGCATAGTCCAGAAGAGTTTAAGAGTCTAATCAGAGCAGCCACTTTTCATTTTTAATCCCTTTTCAAAATTATGAAATATCCAACAGAGCCTATTACAGAAACCCTGATGCAAAATCAGTGCCTTTCTGACCCCACTCTGGAGCAGTAATGACAAATAAATCTCTGAACAGCAGACATTTGTCAGTAGTTTGTAACTTAATACAGCAATAAAGTAAAAAAGGTGTCTCTATGTACAGAGGCTTAAATATTCCAGTGGGTATTTTTCAAGGCAAGCAGAGCTTTTAAATAGTAATTGTTTCATTGCTTTTGTGATAGAGTAGCATGGTGACTTTTATTTTCATATGCAAGAAGGAAAAAAACTCCAATGCAGCTTTCAGCAAAAGAAGGCATGAAGAAATTAAAAGGTAAACTAGAAGTTTGTTAATAGCCAGGTGATATTTTCCCTGCTGCTCCATTGTTATCTTTTACCATTATAATTGTATTTTTGCCTAATTACGTTCAGGCTTTTTTTTTTCCCCCTTTCTGTTCATTGTCACAGGTTTGTCTAAGCAGTGGATTTCTTAAATGCAAGATCAGGGATCCCTTTCAGTCACGGGTTGGAGGCTCTCTCTCCCCACCACAAGTGAATATCCAGCTATTGTCTCCCCTTCCTTTTCTCACCGTGTCTCTCCACTATCAGAACATAAAGGTCTGGATTTTCAGAGAATCCTGCAATCAGATAGACACGCCTTGCCCCACGAACCACTCCCAAACCCTGGCCTTCCAGCAGAAAGAGCCTCACATCCTGTTAGATGCCTCTCTGAGATCCCAGCCTTCCAATTTCCCCCCATCTTCCTGAGAATCCAGAGAGAAGTTGCTTTTCTGCCTTTTGCAGCTCAGACAGGTTTTCAGTGAGAAGGCAGATGGAAGGAAGGGGAACATCTCTGTTTGAGAGCCATCATTTAATCCAGATTCTAGTCATGCATCCATGGGAAGGAAGGATACGTGTGCACACATGTGCAAAGTAATATGCTCAGGGTTTCCCACTTCCCATCTTACACTCACCACCTTCAGTCTAACAGACACAGAACATAGTCCATAAACAGAACTTTCCAACTTCATGATATTTAAAATATGAAAGAGAATATAAAAGCAGAAATTGATCTGGAGCAAGGTGTGAAAAATTCCTTAAAAGAAGAAAGGTGCAACTAAGCCAAAAACACGTTTTTAATAATCTCAAAATGGTTTGATACAAAGATCTGTTTATTACCCAACAATGTGACAGTGTATCTACAAATACAGTGTGGAATGTGACATTTACAGGAAATTTAAGTACATCATGCACAGACACTATTGCAATGTTATTTTAATAGTTCCAGAATACTAAGCTGAATAAATATTCCTTGCTTCAAAAAATCATTTTTACTTTTACATAAAAATATATAATATTGCACTCTTTACAAGGCCAGCAGTTTTGCATATTGGTTTGTAACAAGTGGAATTCTACTTTATAAAAAAATAAGCCTTTGTGAGCAACACCCCAAAACCACAATGTTTGTCTTTTTTCTCTTAAACAAAGCACATCACATCAACATGAGCCAGGAAGCATTTCAGTCTGCATTTGGACCTTACATTAACATTTAGACAGAGAAAAATATGACTAAAGCCATCCCATACAATGCTGCTACAATAATATGCAGTTTAAAACTCAATCCGTACAGTATGCAGACACTTGCTTAATTGAACCAATGATGAGCCTTTATGTCGTGAACTATGACAACATTTTTCTTAAGTTTTTCTAGTTTGAAAAGTTCTTTAACTGGGAATTCTCAAGAATTTTTGAAGAGTAGTTGGAATTTTCAAAAGAAGTGCAAAGATTGCTTGTGTGTGTTTGTCACCTTCGTTACAACCTGAAAATTTCCCGTAAAGTTTTCTGAAAGCAGATGAGCCTTAAACATAAGAAGATAAAGCAGTTTGAACGTCAACAGCAGAACACATCAGCGATAAAAAAGCAAAGCAATTTAAAAGAAAAATGTAGCTACATCAGACTTGCGTAGCATTCTTGCTCTACCATTTGCATGACTAGCAGGCACTCAGTCATGGTGCCAGGTTTAGAGGTCTTAAAATCCATCAAGTGAAACACTAATTTTTCATGTGGCCTAAGACTCCCAATCTGTTAAGCTGTTCACGACAGAGGTTTATTTTTTCCCCTCATAAAATAGCACCCAGGAATACGCAACAAATTTGCACAGTGTATCTGTGTGAACCTTTCTGAATCATCCCATGCTTATGAACATTGATTATTCAAGCAGTTAGATTCAAACATTTTACAGCGTACTGAACCTCAATGACACTAGAACAGGAGCACATCTGTGCCTTCCTTAACACATCATCTTTGAGCTTTGGAAGATGAGTTGTGTGTGTACGTAGTAGATGTTCTACCACAGAACTGCGATAGCCAACTATCACAAAGTTAGGGAGTTCACACTGCATTGTGATCTAACTGCTGTTTCATGATGCCATGAGGTGTCTACCCATCACTAAGACAAATATTTTATTGTCATCTGTTGCAAAGACTATTACATTAACAGAGAATATGGCAAAAGTTACAAATATAAAGATAGCAGAAATTCAATTTTTAGCATTACAATACCATAAGATGGTGCAAAAAGCACCTACTAAATTATTTGCTTCTCAAAAAAAGCAATTTTAAGTCATCATTGATTTTTAAGTTTTGGATTGCTTATCCCAGAGCTAACCACACTCAACTAATCAGATATATACTGACGTTTGAATAGATATTTACAGAACTTGATGCTGCTGATATTTTACATACTGTGAAGGGGAATAAGCCTAATAAATTTTTTAAAATACTTCTGTCCAAGAAGTGATTTTAAAAAAATACTGTTGCTGTTTTATATTGCAGCATCGAGCATTTCTTAGTCACTTTCCTGGCACTGGATAACATGACCAGAGCTTCCTGCTGACCTGGATATGCTTCAAGCTTGTGCATGCACGTACAACCACCTTAGCTGCTCTTTAAAAAAAACAAAAAAAACCCCAAAAAAACCAAAGCCACCTTATCAGTCATTCTAGAAACATTCAAAGTACTTCAAAGTCCAGTTAAATAAGAGCTCCTATAACCCCTATTTGGATTAAAGTGCATCAGAGACACGAGTTAGCAGCAGGCCCGCCGTCACCCAGCTGCGTAGCTGCTGAGGAAGGAGTAGAACATGGGCAGCTTCAAGCGCTGCTGGTCCTTGCGGCACCAGGCGATGACATTCCCATCGCTGTTCGCCGTGAACAAGTGATGGCCGTCGCAGGAAAACGTAAGGCTGCAAAACAAGGAAAGAGTCTATCTTTATATCAAGGGTGGCTATTTATAATGCTGGAAAGCATTAAAAGCCCAGGAGAGTTCAGCCAACAAAGATGAGTCGTCAGGGGAGACCCAGTGCCTACATTAACACAGCAATATGTTTGCATCTACCTCCTTATCCATCTGTACCCAAACAGGCTGAACTGCAGCTTTGGCCAGAACTTCAACATCCCCTGCAGCTTAATACTCATTTCTTTGCAGTGTTACAGCAAAGGGACGGGATTAGTAGCAAAATCCTACTCTCTTCCCTTCTGTTTCTGAAAGGAAGGGTTTTCTGTAACAGAGCTCAGTGCCCTTTGAACTTGCTTTGCTGACAAAGGCAGAAACAAATCCATCAGATTTCAGGGCGCAGCACAGGACTTTTGTTCAGATGGGCATTTCTTGAGCTGTAACAAGTCAGTAAAGTCATGCCATGGGTCATATTAGAGAGCATGAAGGTCAGCATCCATTTACTGTCACATTTAATCAGAAAACTTTAAATTATTCAAGAGCTACTAAATCGTTATCAACAAGCTTTGTGAAATATGCTGCTTAAAGGAGATAACAAAGGAAATAACTGCTATTAGACAATCTTTTTCATTTCTAGAAAAAGGTAGTTGGGATTTTAAATGGTATTTTACCAACAGCGAAAACAAAATTTTTCAGAGTAATTTGTTACTACGTAAACTTTAAGATGAAATTTTGGCATAACTCTAAGACCTTTGTGCAGACTATTGTACCACTGGGAATATCGAAGACTCAATCCTTTGACCACGTTCTGAAAACACTTTGGCACAAGAATTCTGCTCATCTAAATCAAGGGGACTCAGAAAAAACTAACTATACAAGCACTGCAAAACAGCAGTAGCTTCTAGGCCACTCTGAGTTTGCCTCTTTCTCTACCATTTCCCTCCATCATCAGTAAAAATGGAAAAGGCAGTGTTTTCATTTAATTTTGAAGAAGAAACACTGTCTATTTACATCTGGCATAGTTAAGTTTATCTCATTTTAACAGAGATTCTGAGGAAAAAAATCTTGAATTTAAAAACAAGAGTAGCTGTTGTTCAGTTTTCAAGGGAATCCTGCTAACTTCCATCTGCCAAGCAGCAGCACCTAGTTATTACTGTCATTACAAATACAGTACACTTGTGATCACTTTGATTTCACGAATAATTAGTAGGTTTGCATTGCTCTTTTTAGACATGGCTGTTTACCTCCTATTTTCATGTTCAACACTCGAGACTATTTTGTTGTGGTTTTGTTTGATGGGCTTTTTTTCTCCCCTAAAGAGAAAAATGCATTCACTGTATACTTAAGATCTTTTTACCTTACAATAGGTTTGGCTGACTTTGAAAATGTTATTTCTCGTACTGGCTTCAAGTCCCACGTACTCCACAACCTGAAAGAAAGAGACATTTTTCTTCACAGTTGCTTTTACAAATACTTCAGTGATAAACAATCTATTTAGCAACTGCTAAGACTGCGAGCTGAGTAACAGCTTGTCCATCTTCTTTAAAGCCAAATGCCAGCATGATGTTTGGCTCTCAAACTGCCAGCCTAAGTGATAGAGCATTTTAATACACGAACATTTCAAATGCTTACCTTACAACTCCATTTTCAAGGCCCCCTGCAATCACATTGACAGACACACCTTCAGGCTGGTTAGAGAAAGCAACAGAGCAAATACTTTCCCTGCAGTGCACGTGTCCAACAAGATCACCATTAACTGTCCAAAGTCTCAAATCACTGCCTCCTCCAACTGCAACAGAACATAGCATGGGAGAATTAAAAAAATAAATCTAGACCACAGTTAAGTCCATAAAACTTCAATATTCTATGGTAAAGAATTGAACTTCTTGAGTGTCTGTAAGGTTGAAATGACTGATGTCTGCAATCACTTCTCTCTCTGAGACAGGAAGCACACACATGACCAAAGCCACTGCAGTGATTTAGAAGCCATCACATCATACTTATGGAACATTTTACTTACAAAGCACTATGTGAATTTACTTTTAATGACCAATTTTCATGTACTACGAGGGAAGGCACTAAGATGGAATTTATACTAGCTATCTAAGCAGTTTGTTCTCATACTTTACTTTGCATTTTAAGCCAAATAATTTAAAAATAGCAAGCACAGTTCTCTTCCCTGGTTATCTGGCATTATTTGATTCTACCAAAGAACTAACTCAATTACTGCTATTGTCTTAAAAGGAAATGTAATTTAAAGACTACAATGTCTTGCAAAAAACAGATTGATTTGTAATCTAAAGAAACGGACTTGAAAGTCTCCAAGTAAATCTAAAAATCTAAATATTAGTTTTCTGAAACTGCCAGAAAAATGTGTCTTTCGACCTTTAATCCCCCCTTGCCTGTGCTCTGTAATACATTGTACTCCCCTGAAGAACTGTACCTTTGACAACAAATATCTATCAAAATGAAAACAGCTAACATCATAAAATGAGTCTCCTGACCATCTTTGAAATTTCATTTCAAAGTCTTTTTTTTATAAAGAGACCAAGCTGTTGGCCTTTTCATCTCTACATTCTATTCAAACATCTGCCTAATCACTTCTGGAGAAATTTGTATGTTACTATCTAAAAAAAGGCAAAATGTTGTTCCTGTATGACTGAATGCATCCTCAGATGATTAATATACAGTCAGTAACTAATTTAATTAGAAGTCTCATGATTTATTTAGCTTGCCAGTAAAAACAGCTTTTCTTAACTGACAAATATACCTGAATCACAAACTGTTGCAATATCACCAGTGGTTTCACTAGCTGAAACTGCAGTCACAGGACTCTTGTGTCCAGCCAGACTCTGGACATAGCACAGCCTGAAGAAAACAAAGGGAACAAGCCTAAATTTCAGACTCAAATGCAGAGAAGGTCCTTTGAAGAAAATATTAAACAGAGTTATATTCATTTCAATCAACATCTTTCCCAATTATGGTATTTTCTATATTCACTATAAAATTTCAGCACCTTTTATGAGAAAAAACAGTAAGGGTTTGACTTTACAATAAGGTATACACAGAACAAATTCAACTAACTTTAAAGGGGCAAAGATACCCAAGAGTGGGAAAATCTGTATATAGAAGAAAGTTATGGGAAAGAATTACATATATACTTGTACCTGTTCAAATCCCATATTATGCAGGTTCCATCTTTGCTGACACTTATCATTATACTGTATGGCTTGCACACAAACAAGCTTGTTATTTCTGCTGTGTGTCCATACAGATGGACTTGAGACTCCATTTCTATCTCTGAAGGCTGAAAAACAGCAAGACAAGACAAACTCTCATGAAGAAGAAAATGTCTCTTTCTAAAAAAGCCTAGTTTCAGTCCTAGATTTCAAAGAATGGTTCCCATCGCTTTTAATATCATCATCATTTAACCAAATATGTTCATGCTTTATTGTTTAATACTTTATAATGTGGTAAGACATAGTTATCATTGATGTTCAACTTTTTGCTTACAGTGCTTTAGTGTCAGCAAAATACATTGATGTGCTCTGATGAACCGGAATGAAAAACTACTGTAGTTCTGTCTCAGTTACACAGCTTGAAGACAGCTGATTTCTTTTCTGCAAGATTGCTCTTTCCATACAACAGTGAAATGACAGCTCTCAATATTTTAGTATCTAGTGGAAGCACTTGGAAACATAGAAGGAAAACCCAGTTCAGAAGTTGTCACTCTGTACAAAAAAATTACAAGGAATTCCTCAAGTTGGTGCCAAGTTCTTCAATGATATCAAGCTGGAAAAACATGCAGGCAGTCAAGCTTAAATACAGAAATTGCTAGATAAAAATTAAACCAAGAAAGTTTAACAATAAACAACACTTTTTAGTCAAGTTACATAATCTGAAATTATTCAGACTTCCTGAAAATTGGCTAAGTTGAAGTTGAAGGAACTGCTTAATTTGAATGCTAATGTTTTATTTAAGACAACTTACTGCACAGAGATTAGAATAATCTTTGTAAAGGAGGAGAGCAGTTTTCTGCTTGTTACCTCACCACGTCAGAGCACATTGTCTGCATTTTTATATGAGGGTACAAGATGCCTACCTATAGCAGGTCTACAAAAAACCTTTGGAAGTTGAAACAGACAAGATAGAAATATACATATGCTCAAGTCACAGGTTGTAGAAATTGTTTTTCTTTGCACTAAAAGGGACAATCTAATCTATGTAATACTGCAAAATAATGCACAGTCTACCAAGAAAGAGATCTAGTTTTCTTTTGCTACTGAGTATCTCACCCATGTAAGGCATTTACCTCACATATCAAAATCCTTTAATCTTTTTTCAGTTAAGATTTAAAAAAATCTAAACAATTTTTCTATATATAGAAATATAAATAATTTTATATAATATATATATAGTCAACATAATTTTTCTATAAGAGCAACAAACAAGATGTGTGTTTTTATGAAGAACTGATTTTAATAGCCTTTTTACTGTGCTTCTCCCACTTCCTTTAAAGTGTTTCCTCTTGGTCTGCATTTCAACACTTGAACTGAAAGCAGCACTCACCTTCAGCAGCTTCTCTTACCATCCTAATAGCAATGGTTTATTGATTCTTATTGTAACAATATTGCAATGAGACAAGCTAGAATAACACCAACCATATTAAATTATATGAAGGTCTAATAAATCATGAAATAGCTATGAAATAGCTATTTCTCGTGCCTGAAATGTCTTCCCTTTCTTACTTCCCCCCTGTTTTTAGGTGACAACACCTAAAATGGTATCTAGATGTGGGAAAGCATATACATATCTACCTTCAAACAACAGCTCGCTCTGCCTACAGCACTTGTGTGGGGAATTGAAACGATCACTTGCCAGGTCTTACCCAAACAGGCTCTTCGAGTGCACTCTGACTCTGTCCAGACACTTCTAACAGTCAGCAAATGAGGGCTGAAATAATGTGTACAACCAGACACAACCTGTGGCTGAGGGGCTCATGTAGATGTGACCTATTGTCAGCACAGATCATGGTGTCAAAGCAGTACTTCATGGGATTTTCACCATTGTAAGGCAAGGAAAAACAGAGCACCTGAAGCACAGCATGGAACCATTTTTGAATTCTGACAGCATGTCTTTGAATTCCCATATCCAATTAAAAACATGGTATCTATCTGTTTCATGCCCATGCACTGCATTGATACAAATGTGGAAAAACAGGGCAAAATATTCATGTTTCAAGCACTGCATTATAACAAACTGTTCACTTTATCACTGATCAGCTGACAAGAACGATACAGAGCAGATGTCAGGAAGCACATTTGAATTCCCTACAGTCCTGACTTGGATAACTGACTCAACAACAGCAGCTACAAAATTTGACACAATGTCCCTCTGCCTGGGGCACATAAAACTGTGCTGAGAAATTCAGCAAAGATGATCTCAAAGAACATCATTTGCACAGATGAACAAAGTTTTTTAAAATTCCTTTTTTCTAGGAGACAGAAGGAACTCAAGAACCATAACCCCACTAACTGGAGTTTCTTTTCAGCTTTGCAGAAGGTAAGTATATTTAATTAATATTTTAAAACAATTAACTGGAATCCAAGTCTCAGTACAGGTTATTTAACAATTATTGGGGGGAATAGTTAAGCTGCCTAACCTAAGATCTACCTAAAGCTTACAGGCTTGAAGCCTTCATTTTCTATACTCAAAGTGCTGCTGAGCTCAGGAAGTATAAATGGCAGATCACCAGAAACCAGAAGAAAGCCAAAGGGAAGATTTTTAAAAACCACTGTTTATATTCCTTCTAATCTAAGCAGCTGCAATTTGCCACTGCTGAAAACAGAAAACTGGGTAGGCACAGCAGACCATACCAAGGCTCTCTGCTAATGTTGGGATTCTAGAGCATCAAGGAGTACAACACCAACTATGTTTGCCAACACCTGTATCAAGCTATATCTAGGAAATCTCTTTAGTTCAGTTGTTGCTACGAGTAATGCTGCACACACACCTAAAATGAGCTGTTAGGAAAGTTGCCTACTCTTCATTCAAACTACAGAGAATAGAAGAAATTCTTTGCTGCTAAAGAAAGTATGGAAGATTCAGATGGAAGCTTCAAAATTCAGTCAGAATGGGATTTTTAATTTGGAGTTCTACTTATGCTTTCTATTTTTTTCTGTTTATACCACATTTATTAGCAAAGAGCATCAAGGGGCTTTCTACTACTCTCAGTATTTTCCACTAACAGATTAAGTAATGCAAGTTACTTTCTCCCTTCCTACCCACAACTTTCCCTCTTGGAGAATACGACAAAGTAAGGAGGCTTGGTGGCTAATGTATACATGTTCTGAGAATTCAACTTGGCTCTCGGTAGTTTCAGTGCCTTCTGCATGTGAATTGTTTACTTTGGGGAATTGCATTCCACAGCTTCAGTTAAAGCATTGAAAGGCTCATCTCCTTCACAGAAGTTCTACTCCTTAATGCACAGAGCCTCACTGTGCCAGAGAGTTTCAATTCCAAGCCCTGTCCTAAACACAGTCACAGCTGTACGTGTTGTGCACTCAGGTGATGAGGGCAGACTAAACATGTTAAACATGCTGCTAACAGCAGCTTAAGAAAAGCATGCAAACAAACATAATGAGATGTCATAAGATCCTTCAAAAATAAATACCAAAACCACATGTAATTTCTTTAGCAAATTATCCAGAATATGGTTCATTTTCTCATTTTTCCTGTTAAAAAAAGGACTGCAATACTGAATACACTAAATCCTTTATTATGAATTCTATCTAATATAACTTACCGTATTGCTGGTGAATCTGTTTATATATGCTGTGATGACACCAGATTTACTACCTGTGAACAGCTGACAACTGTCTGGCACCCAAGCACAACTTGTTACCTTGAAAAGACATAACAAAGCCAGGAAAAAATTAGAACAGACTAACTATTCTAACTGCTGTTTTCGTTATGCCACAGGCATTTGGTCAAACTGATTCTTTATTAGTTATCCTATGAAAAGCCATGTAAAATACCAAACTGAAGAAATTCGAGAGCTAAGATATAGCTGCTCTAGATAGTATTTGTTACTGTGTCAGAAAGAGTAAAGAGGGTTTTATTTAGCCTGAAATTCACAGCTAAAGAGCAATGAACTAGTGCAGACTTCAAGACCATCCACCAAAATCTTTTTGGCAGGATCTTACCAGTCACTGGATTATGACAAATTATGCAGCTTCCCCTATCAATCTTTTAGACAGACTTTTTCAAATGAATCCTAAACTATAGTGAAGTTTTTCTTCAAACATGAAGTACCTGTAGTTTTTTCTGTATTGATTTTTCTTGGGACAGAACTTGAACTTTTTAAAATTCACAGCAATATTCTGTAGGAAGGAAAAACTACAAAATTCAAATAAATTCAAAGGGAATCTTTATCTAGTACAGGAAAACAACAAGAAACAAGATACCACAGCAGAGCCATGTGGAACATACTCCAAAGGAAATCAAGAAGATTAAAAGGAATTATGATTGGATGCTCATCTCCAAAAAACCTAATGCAAGAGTACTCCACTGCCAAGCCAAGCCACCACTACAACTCCCAATATTAAGTGGAAGAACAAGAGATCGATTTCAATTTACCTGATGGAGCTGTGAGCTCTGTATAAAATTCACTGGAGGTTCACTTTGCTTGCTTTTTAGTCGTAAGATGTTATCAGCATAGCCCCAGCTCAGGATCGCTGACCACTGAATGTCAGTGCTGTGCATGCTCCTCACGCCTGAAGGAAGGCACATAGGATTGTGTCAGGTGCACAGCAGGATTCAATCACTTTAATAGGCAACAACAAAAGTCTCATGTTTTACCACTAGCTGAAATATACCCCCCTCTCCCCGAAGTTTCAAAATAAGGCCTTGTCTGTAAGGTATTATAAACAAACAGTTATCAGAGACAGAATAAACATTCCATCTTCTCCAAAGACAATTTGCAACCTGGACAAAATTTTTGAAGAGGAGTTGCATTTTTTGAGAACAGAGAAAAGGGGTAGACAATACCTCCCACCTAGAGAAAGTGCTTGTAACTTTAAGGAGAATGTTACTTTTTTTTGTTGACTAAATGTGAAACAATTTGTTTTTAGAAAGCTTGCACTAGTATACTCCACCATGAAAACAAAAGATTATGAAAACTTGTTTGTAAATTCTCAGTAAGAATCCCTCCAACAAGTTTAACCGAAAGCACAAGATTCTTCACTTCTGCTTTTTTACTGTTAACTTAGCTTAGCTTGTCTCTAAAATCTGTTTCTTAGAGTTTTCCTCTCTGTTGCCACATGAGATTTTTCATCTTCTCTTCAGTTCTTGGACCCAATCTGCTGGCAAGTTCTAAACTTAAATTCTCATGCTTCAATCACTTAAATGAACAATATGGACTTAAATCACAGGATGCCTCTACTGTAATCTTGAAAATCATAAGTAAAATCCACCCTCCAGTACAGATACCACACATGTAGAAGCTGTTAATGGAATTATAAATTAATCTGTGGTAAAAGCAACTAAACTTGGGAAGTTTGCTGAAAAACAATAGTAGCATTAGATTTAATTTTTTTTTTTTACAGCTCATTTCATATATGTTTCACATAGAGAATAAGTATAAATTCATACCTTGCTCCTTGCTATATATCATCAAAAGGCAAAACTTGCTGGACAAACCACAGATAGCTTTAGTTGGTAAAGCTTGGAGAGAGCCAAACCTTTCTCCATGTGGTTGGCTAAAGCAGACAACAGGGTCTGGAGCACTTGGGGAACCAACGTATTCTCCCCACTTCAAGCCTTTTATCCATGGTAATGGACTCTGAAACAAGCACAGGCAAGGTTCAAATTACAGAATTTCCAGAAAAACATAGTTTCATTAATAATAGAGAATAATTTATGTCAGCTTCTGGTAAGCAATCACTTGGCAAGGACAGCTGAAGTCTTTACTCCAAAACCACTAGAAAGTCAAGTTCAAAGCACTTTAGTACCATCAGTTAAACTGCTAACTTTACGGTTAACTCTATTTAAGGTTAAGCTCTATTTCTCTTTTAAAGGCGTAGGTAGCAAGCTTCTAGTTCAGGCAGTTTAATGAAAAACACAGATCTCTAAATCCAAGGATGCAGTTTCTGACTGGACTTCAGGGAAAACAAGTGTTTCAAGTGAAGAAGGTTTAATTGTCCTACAGGCAGTAAAAGAGCTAAAGATGGAAGAAAGCATAGTATGTATTTGCTTGCTATACGTCTGCACACAGATTCCACAATTCATGACTAAAAGTATGAAATCAGTTAACTGAAATGCTTTCCCAACCCCTATTTGCCAAAACCAAGATAAACTCAGATCTTAGTTTACACAAAATATCACAAATGCATTAAAGTCATTCTCACTATCACTTACTAATTGCGTGTATTTTCTTTACAGTACAGTACAGCAAATAGCACTTTTAGGAAGAAAACTCTAAACCAAGGGTACAGGGTACAATTACAGCATGCCAATATTAATTAAACCACCTTGCAATTGAAAATTACGCACTGGATAAGTGATTTCTTTGTGTTCTCTGGTTTCTCTGAATGCAAACTGAACTAGCAATCCCATGGCAGCAGGAAGTTCTCCTTCCATGATAAGCCTGGATCCGGGTCTACTAACGTGTGCTGCATGAAAGAGCTGGCGAGGTGTTTGCCCATATGTTTTTATCATTGTTTCAAGGGCTCTTCTCTGAACAGCATCTTCAACAGCAGAAACATCCATCCCAAAATACGTCTACAGGTAAAAAAGAAAGGGGAGGGGCAAGAATAAGCTTGTCGGGTTTGTCTTTGGGAAAGATTTTGTAACACAAACACAAAAATTCAGAGGCAGACTATTCAGTTGTTTGCTTAAGGTGTGGACCAGAAGCCATCCCACAATGACTGTGCTGACTAAAGAGCCACTGAGAGCAGTAACCTTGTCACCTCTTCTTCACTGGAATAAACTACCACTTTAAGGTGAGCTGCTCCCACATACAGGCCATGACTAATTTCTGTCAAGCAGGTTTTCTTGGAGACCTTTATCAATCTGTGCAAAACCGGAAGGGTTGCTGATAATAAACAAAAGAATTGGAAAGAGTTGGAAAAGTTTCTTTTCTTTAATGAGCATATTAGAGCTCTCTTTTGGGGTAGGGAAGGACAAAGAAACCTCATACTTCAAGACTGGAAATTATTTCCTTCCTATTTTGTCTTTCATGCCTCTCCAATTGTGCACCACACACTTTTCCTTAGTCACACCAAAGGCCTTGACTTTTCACTTTAAAAAATGATGAACACCCAAATTTAATATTTGAAGCTCAAGGTACTAAGTACATCAGTACTCAAGCACGAAAAAAGTAAAAGAAAGGGAAGTATTTGGATGGCTACTTGAAAAAGCCATCACTGTCAAATACCACCATTTTATTAGCTTTTCCAGACATAAAAAAAATACTAAACATGAAACATTTGAATGTATTTAAAACCAAGACTACCTGCTGAGCAAACCCTGTAATAGTAAGGATTGAAGCTAAGCAAAGGAATTCAAGATATCCATGTTGCAATTAAGCAGTAAACTTTTGGAAGTCTTTGCATCAAGTGAAATTAATTGAAATTAAATTTACTGTAGAGAAAACTGCTCATTAGAGGGACAGAACACAGGATGTGTATGAAGGAAAATACCATGAGCTCAAGACACACAGAACTACTCTAATCCTATCAAAAGCTGCAGCAGCACCTGCCTAAATTAAAAGCTTTTGAATTAGACAGAAGCCAATACACAAGAGTTACAGCAATCAGACTACTGGAAGGCGCTGCAAACAACTATCCAACAAGGTCTAAACCCTAGACCTGATCATCCCCTACACCTAGCTCAAGGTAAGAAAAAGGCATAAAAGTTCATTAAGTCGCACAATACCCTCTGGGATCTTACTGTTCAACATGGAAATGCTCAATACCTTTTCTTATTCTTCAACACTTCATGAAGGAAGGACCTTGTTTCACTGATATTTTCCAAGCAAATCAGACCAAATTCTCCCTCATTAAGTTACTAAGGACAATGAACAAACACGCTGCTTAACAAATACTTACTGCAGGATGAAAGACATTAATAGCCTGAACAGAGGCCTTGCCTTTTTGCTTATAACCAAACACCAAGTCAATCCAGTGACAGATTGTCTGGGAAACATGATCAGACTCCAAAGCCTGACGATGAATCAAGATGAACAGACGAGGATCATTACGGGCCCAGGGTGGAAGATTGACATGGTTAACTCTGTCACCATTTTGACGCACTCCAAAATCAAAACCTAGAGACAGGGGAGTGAATATTCCAACATTTTAGTTGACAGTAGCTTTAAAAAGATCTATAGGGTTCTACAAAACTCAATGATTAAGCACTGTGATTAACAATCAACAAAGCAGCACCATTAACAAGTCCCTCCAAAACACATTCAGCTGTACATACTCATTCAAATGGAAAAATGAGAAAACAGCAAACTCCTTTGCCCTGCTGACAAAATTAGGGAAAAACTTAGCTTAACTCCTACGTAACAGCTTTTTTTTAGCATACCCACAGATTTGTGCCAGATTTCTCCCATACATCTACTACTTAGCATATTCAACCAAGGGATATAAATGTTCTCAGTTTCAAACCATAAACTCAATCACACAACTCTTTTGGGTATATAGTTCTTTTGTCCTCTTAATATACCTTCTCTGTTAACTAGAAAGTCGGGAAGGTAGAAAAATTCTGGTATAAGCTCCTTTACGTCAGTCATTGATTCATACGAAGAGAGGCGCCAGGTTGTATTGGTAGAGTGAAAAGTTCTGTCTGGGATGTCAAAACTTTGATCTGTAAAGAAATCCAAACTCAATTGTTACACTGACGATGGACACTAACAGTTGCGCATCTGCAACTTCACGTAGTTAACTCCTCTCTAGTTAGCTGAGAACATTTAGAATTCTCTTATCTCAATTGCTATATGTTACACATGGACTGCAAGTCAAGTAGAGGTAAGGTTTTTATGCTACAGAAACTAAGGTGTAAACATCAGATGAATAGCTTTGTGGTCTAGCTTGATAATTTCAAGAATAGATCTACTGTTAAAGCATACCACATTTAATTTTACCAGGCTCAGCTATCTAGATTTGGAAAACCTATGCTAAATAGGGTAACAGATAGCATTCCTGGGTTATTGGATCAAGGCCCAGACGTAAAAAGCAAGTGCAAGCAAATGCAACCTTACCTTGATAAGCTAAGAACATTTTAGTAAAAGGTGGCAGCCTAACTAGGAAATGAAGTACAGTTCCACTGTTAGAATAATGAGATCCATAGTGATATGGTTGTACAGGGGGCATTGGATCATCCTCTCTTGCTCCTTTACGGTACTCTTCTTCTAAATACTAGAAAAAAAGAAGAGAATAAAAAAAGGAAATCACAAACTCTTAGATGCGTTCCAACAACAAAAACAAGAGCTTGCCTTCATTGCTTAGGAATAAGCTCTCAAACTTTTCAGAAACATATATTCAAAAGTTAATATCAGTTATTACTGTAATTATTCACTGGAATCAAATACACTTTTAAATGTCCAAAGATACACAATCACTTTTACAATCCAATTAGGTATCTAAGTCTTCAGCACATTTAAATGACCTTTTTCCATTATTTATTACTTTTGCTTTTCCCCAGTCCCCCCGTTATTTTCTCACACAGCAGAGTCATGGAAAAAACAGTATTTGCAAATAATACAGTAGACCATGGTGACACAGACAAATTTCAAAGTCCAGCTGCAGATGCTTTAACTGCCCAGTATGTTGCTATTTCCTATGGCCTTTAAAAAATTTTACAGAGAAGTAAAAAAAAAAAATCAAAAAGCACCATTATCATAGTAGGGCATGTTAAAATAACTGAGTACTTGAGGAAAAACAGCCTGTTATCAAACAGAATAGCTACAAATTCCACCAAAGTAATGTCAACCAAACATCAGTAAATTATCTTCCTGATCTTTAAGGATCTTTAAATGTACTCGAGTTCCCATATAAAGTGGTACCCATTTAAATTCCTCAATAGTACCACACAGATGGGCTAAATTGATTTGCAATTTCAGGGACATGCAAAACCACAAGCATGTTATAAAAGCAATTCCTAGGAAATGTTTCCCGGAAAATATAGTGGAAATAAGATTCTATAGCCATGAAGTACTGTATTTGCAGTTTTTCTTCCCCAATAAATATATGTTATAAAAGCTAAAGCCACCATGTCATTTATACATGGGACAAAGGCAAGAAGAAAAAGTTATCCAAATTACCTTGTAAGTATCCACATAACGATCTTCTTTTTCTTTAGACTGCACAGCAATTGGTTTGACCAGGTTTCTGCAACAGAAGCAGTAGTGATGTTATATTTTTTATTACAATATTGATTCACATCATTAAGAATAACACCTTTAATATAATACTTTTGAAGAAAGTTCAGAAAACAAAAAATAACTTCTAGTTAGTGCTAAAGGCAAACTGAGAGCCACAACACAGTAACAGGGAAGCAAGTGCCAAGTGCCTCAGTCAAACCAGAAGCATCCTATAAAGGCAAAGACTTAGCACACACAAATGTTAAATCAGCAGATGATCTATTAGGGAAACGGAGAACAGATTGTAACAGAAGTTTATTAGGGTGGGACAATTCACTCAAATCCATTCAAAGACTGATAAGTGGCTGCATAATTTACAATATTTCCTTTTCTATTTAACTTTTGGTAATTGGCCTGGAAGTCTGTAATCACATGATTTTAAACACACAGCTTCTATTTAATTCTGTGAATTATACATATCCTATTAAGACAGTGTATGTTCAATTAATTGCATTTGAATCCACACACCTATTTTATTTCAGCATCCTAGGCAAAGCAGCCACTTACTGTAAAAGCCCAAGTTTTTAGAGATGAGGCTTGTCTCTGAATAGCTCCATTTGTGTGTGCATGCAGTTTAGTACAACGAAGCTGAAAAGCTATACAGGATGATCAGTTCAAATACTTGGAAAAAAAAGGTTTCAACCATTTCATATTACCTATATACTGAGGGATCATTTAGGTCCAGCGTTTCATTGGTGTAGTCAGAAAGTATAAAAGGAAATACTGGATATTGCATGAGATCATTGAAGGAACGGCCCGCGTGTTTATTTAAATGAGTCAGATATTCAAAGTTAGTAATCTGTCCTGTGCACCACAGGTGGGTCAAAGCAGTAATGTTTCCATATTCCAAAAGGTTAGGCAAATTGTTAGTCAAGATGTTGTGGTACACATCATCACGGACCTAGAAGAAAACACCATAGATTTAATCATACAACTTAAAAGTTTAAAACTCCCAAGAGTAAGTTTCTTTCATTTTGTATATTTCCAGATATCTGCTGTAATAATGTGTAGTACCACTAAGACTCTTTAATGTCTTAATATATCAGAGATGTGATTTACAACATGCCTATGATCATCCAGAAGCCTAGCTGAGCCACATTCTTTCAAAGGTATTAGGCAGATTTTAATTAGTGCATGCAACAGGTCTCCTTAAAAACCTAACGCATGAAGACGCAGCAAAATGATTTGGTGCATTACTCAGAATTGATGCCACAGTACCTTTGTATTATCAAAAGCCAAGAGTAAAGTTCTGCCGTTTGTTAGAAAGATTTCCACAGCATTGTCTCTTAACTGCCACCAGCGCTTATGAACTTCCTTGATTTCCTCATAGGTCCAAGAAAATGATGCTGGTTCAGTTTCTCCATGAAAACTCTGTAGAATTTGCAATTAGAGAGTCCTTTTAAATAGTGGATTTTCCAAAGAAGAAACATTTCAATGCAGCCAGTTTAAAACAATACATCATATCATAAGGCAAACTTTAGTTTTAATGTAATGTTTCAAATATTGTTGGGATTTTCTTTAGCTACTTTCCCCATCCTTCACTCTCCTCAAGGCAGTGCGTAGAACATGACACATGCTCCTCAGCTGCTCCAGTTCCTTACTCAGCACTAGCAAGCAATGCCACATTTTCAATGGCTCTTAAGCTAAAAATATTGGACAGCAAATCAGAGGAAGCAAAGATCTGTTGTGAATCCCAGCTCTGACAGTTCTGTGAAGAACAAAGCAGCTGGTAGCATCTTAAACCACAAGAACTGCCTGTTTAGTAGATGCAAGGAAGAGCTCTGTAAAAGTAGAGCTTTTAAAAACTTTCAGTAGTGCAATCCATATCTTGATTATTTTACATGTCTATTGGATGTATAAACAATTAACAAAGGAGAGTCTTTCTATCAGAAGGAATAGCTCAGCTCCCATTTCCTTCATGAAACAATCCTCTGGGCTGTAGGAAAAGGGAGTAGCTAGAACATATACAATGTAAAATTCAAGAATGAGATGCTTTGGAGCACAGCACAATTCAAATACCTGTGACTTTCTGCACTTCACTGTGTCCCAGCTTCCACCAAGGCAAGTTCTCAGGTGCACATCAAAGCAAACTGTGCACTTTGCTGATGAACACAAAGCAATGGACTGCAAGGTGCAGAAGCCTCTCATACCACCCATTCCTCATTCCCTCCCAGTTCCAGGCCCACATCTTTCCTGTTCTCTTGTATCACTAACAATTCCATAGCCAGGGTCAACAGAAGCAACAGAAACCAAACTCATCAGTTTGGGTGGCTTTGTCCAGAGATCTTTAACTCTAGTACTACTGCCACTGAAATTGCTGAAGAAGAAAGCTACTTGTGGGCCATAGTTTGAAAAAATTAAAGCTGGACAATATGTTCTAACACTCACCGAATGTTCAATTGTGTCTGAAGCATTATCTTCAACAAAATACATGCCACATTTTCCTACAGCAAAAAATAGTTATGAAAAAGTACATGATATTGCACAATGCATCTTTGGGTTATATAAACAGTATTCAAGAGTTAAGGATGCTAAGAACAGTACTTGGGGCAAAACAGTACCTGAGAGAAATACAATTTATCATTGCACATCTTTTAGCAAGTGGTCTCATATCTTAAAACTTACTGGCAGTTCAAACAGCACTCATGAAAACAGTAAAGAAAGGCAAAATCGATATATGAAGTATGTAATCCACAAAGTCAGGCAACAGCTCAATTACTTATAAAAAATTAGGCAGGTTTACATATACAGCAGACTTTTACAAATACAAAAATGTATTTGAGGACTGAAAACTCTACTTACCTAGCAACAGTTCACCAGCAGTCTCTCTAGAAGGTGCTACACTTATACATCTTCGATTAACTCTGAAATATTTCAAAGTGGAAATGCTTAGGGATTATGGAAATGCCTATCCTTATGGATTTATATACCCTTCAGCAGACCTAAAACCAACCTAAACTAAATGGCTGCTAAGGTTACAGCTGAAGAAAAACTGTCCAACATGATTAATGGTTCATATCCCTAAGAGGGAAAGAAAATAGAACATCAACTTCCCAGACTTGCTTATGAGTGTGTTTGTACTTATTTATTTGCATGTTCTCTGCACTTACTTGAGGCTGTATTAGTGCCTGTAACAGGTGACAAATTGAAACAATTGCAAGGCTGAGTAATGCAGTGATAAAAGCAAGAAGATGGAAAGACAATTTGCTTTTGAACTCTGATGGAAAGACCTACCAGATCTTACATGTAGGACAGGCAATGCTACTAAGTGAAACTAAGATCTCATCAGGTTATCCCACAAGTTCTATCCACAGCACACCAGATGGTATTTGGCGGCTCTAGTCTTTTACTTTTGAGTAAAGCAAAATGCCTACTATTTTTGACACTACTCTCATTTCCCACTTGATTTATTTTTTTAAATGTTTTTAAAGACATCTGTTTCATTTGATTGGGAAAAGATAGCAAAGGGAAGCAAGTGTTATCCAAAACTTACCTTATATGTTCACTTGCAGCTTTGTCCTTTACAGTAGAGGAATGAGAAGAATGTGTTTTGTCTTCAAATAAGTAAGACAATGGAGTTTTTATCACACCTACAAAGACATCACAAATAACAAGGTAGTAACAGACATTAAAATTCAGACATTATGCTACATTTAGAATTGAAGATGTTTTAATTACCTTCCTGTTTTTGCCTGTCTGGGAGAAGGTATTTGTTTGGAATAGTTAGGTAGCACCTCTGCAAGCGGCGCCTCTCTCTGTTTGGGCCCTCTGTTGGATCCAGTTGCCAAGAAGTTGGGTAATAGACTGGGTCATACCAGAGAGCACTGATAAAAAATATATATATTAGGAGTTTGGCAGCAGAGGCAGTAAATGTCCTTATTTATTCTGTTCTTCTTTAACTAGTAAATTGAACAGAAGTACACTAAGCAATCTTTTCTGAAAAAGTATTAAGAGACTGAATTCTGTAGCTTCTTTTCATGAGCTACTCCACTGAATGACTTTTCTTTCACAAGCTGCTACCGTAAGACTGATATTGAAGTTATTCACTCTAGTGAAAACAGCAATACAATGCATCCAACACTATTTGGAAAACCCTGCTGGCTGCAAACATGAGATAATACTAGCCCTGCAGTGGTGAAAATACCACAGTTTGGTTTCTTATCAACATTAACATCCTTTGTTCTATCCAGTGAACAGTATCTAGATGCTAATGTGAGTAACATTACCCCAAATAATATTTTTTCACTCCATCTATGTTATGCAAGATATGAAAACTCCAGGACACTCTTCAATGTATTAGGCACAGCAAAATGTACATGATGAAAAAGAATGTCTAAATAGGATAGAAATAATACCTGGCTACTCACACTAAAAGATAGGGGGAAAAAAATTCAAATCTTTTACGAGTCTAACTATCAGATGGTTGGCAAAAGTAATTCTAATTTTAATATCATCTCCATTTTATATGCCTCTGAGTAGAATGAGAAGCACATGTCAGGCATCAAGTCTTTCTCGCTTTTTCACCAAGACGAGAAAACTCACCGATCATGGGTAAGCTGCTGAACAAGCTCCTGCCAATGTCTGCTGGCACTTAGCTCTGCCTTATACATCCCCCTGATGTGCTGGATTACTTTCTTCCTTTCCATTCCTTGTGACAGCGACACAGCTTGTGTGATGTCTCCAGCTATTTTAGAAATGTCTTTAGATTTTGTATCTAGACGCTGAAAGAGGCTGAGGAGAAGAGTTGTATTTTAAAATGCCAAATAAACACATTGAAAAGGGAAAGACACCAAAATGCCTCATAAAATACAAGCAGTTTGGCAGTAGATATATAGAGTTCTTGTTACAGGAGATGCAGAACAACTTAGCCTACATAATGAGATTCATGAGTACCTTCTGCTTCATAGTCATCAAAAAAAACTATTACTTTTGGCCAAAGACAAGACAAGCCAGTCAGAAGATCAATGGCTATGTATTAATGTGCCTGGCTAATTCATGTATACTCATTACAATAAAAATCTGGAGTAAGGACATTAATTGACCACTGATTAAAGCTCCCAAGTCATTCAACATAATGAAGTCTTAACATTGTCTGTATGGACTTGACTAAGCTGACTTTTACAGCTACTGCACTCACCTACTTTAAAGTCCATTGTATGTGCATCTCAAATCTGATTTTTAATGGCAAAGCCTGCAATTTAAACTAATGGAAAACTCAATCTAACAGAATGCATTTAAATTTACAATTATGCCAAGGAGCAGTAGTCTACATCATGCACAAAAATATTCAAATTGTATTCTGAATACAATATTTCATTAGTTGAAAATCAGGGTTAGTTGCAGGGACATTTAATTGCACAGACCACAGCAACAGGAGAGGTGACTAGACAGATGCAACAGTCATAAAACTAAGGGTGAAATGCCAAATGTGCAAGAAACCCATTTGGTATTGAGGTTCATACATAGATTAATGCATCCTACCAAAATGCATATACCTATAGCATGACAGGATGCTTAAAAGCCTGAAAGCTAATGAGGCTGATAATTTGGAAAAAACCCCATCCATAATAATCACACAACTTTGCAATGGGAAGTACTGAACAGAGAACATTTCTTAAAGTTCTTGCAGCTCCTCTAAAGTACTTACTTCTGCCTATTATTAGCCATTGTCTTCTCCCAGGCAGCTTTGTTTACACCTTCTTCCATTTCATATTTCTTCTGATCCTGAATGGAAGTTTTACACATTACTTTCTTTTCTCAGATGGATGAAATAAAGAAGGGAAGGCTAAAGGGTATGCCAGTTTTAAAAGGGAAGACTGACAAAGCTGTTCAATTGATACCTTCACAGCATTTAAACCCAGCAAGGCTTCATTTCAGTTACTGCCATTTTATTATATTTATATATAATTCTTCTCTTTGCAAGGAATCAAAAATTATTTTCTTGAAAATAAGAGATACTAGTAGCTTATTATGAACTTCCATCTTCTCTGGATTAAATATGTTTAACCAAGAAGCTTATCAGCTTGCTGTGAAGAGTTGAGTGTATGTGACAAAAGTACTGAGAACCCAAAGAGAATTCCTAAAAGCATAAGCCATGCAGCAAAGAACACTGCAATCTGCAGTTAAATTCTGATCCCATATAAGACCACTGTCTCAAACACACACAGTTTTTAAAGCAAAGTTTTTATTCACGAACCTCTTTCAAAGCTTTTATTAAATCTGGTTTTGGTCGTGGGCTCAGGGGAATGCATTTATAGCCACAATTTTTCAATGTATTCATTAACTCTCCTGCTGCTCTTTGTTGTTCTTTAGTCATTCCATCGCTGTGATTGTGCATTAACTCATACAAATAGAGCACTAATTTAGGCCCATGCTAGATGATGAAAAGAAAGAAAAAGGAGAATAAATACGTATGGTCATGCTCACTTCCACAAGACTGAGCAGTATTTTCCCCTCCACTTTTATTCCCTTTTCTAGTCAGACTGCAAATTTCTTCTAATTACTCTCTAATTTAAAGAAAAAGACAGCTTTAATGGCTAAAGCTAAACTTCTATAAAACTAGAAAAACATGCTGAATTTTATCCTCATGCAATATAATTTGCCCCCGCATCTTCTGACTTTTCAAATGGCTTGCAAGAAAACTGTTTCTTCCCCCAGTACTCAGCTCCTGTAGCCTTATTTATACATCAGGAAATATGTACCAGAGACTTCTAATTTTGCCTGCCAAGAACACTACACCTCATTTGATTAATCAAATTAGAGCTGACAGATAATGAAGTTAAGCAGATATAAGCCATAAATATATTCAATATAACACTCCCACACAGAAGTCACTACTGGTACATCAGCTCTTTTCTACCTGATAAAATTTATTTCTTTGAATAATGTATACATGATCAGAAATACGTGAGTGCCATAAACGAATCCAATTAATACTTTCTCTCCTTAGTGTACAGTGACTCAAACCTGACATATCTTTTATTTCATTCTTGCAGTTCCCAAAGATCTCAAATTGCAACATTCCTACCTGATTTTTCCCTGTGACTCTAAGAAAAGATTGCTTTCAAGCTTGCACTGACATAGTACAATTAGAATATTTCTTCTGAAAAACTCAGAAAAGCAGAGCGAACCTATTCAGCTTTTTAACTTAAAAACATGTAATACACAATCCCACTTTCAGAACTAATAGAGGCTAAGTAAGAAAAGAGATTACTGCTTTGGTTGAGGATTGACTGCTTCTTAAAATCTAATTGTAATCAATTCTTACAAGCTTCAAAAAACCTGCAGTTAAGAGTTCCAAAGCAAGGATAATTCCTTCCTTAATTTGTTTTCTTAGGCTATGTTAATTCCTTGCCTCTTCAGTAAAATCCTTCATGTTACAACTAGTATCACCTTTTGTCTCTGCATTGCACAGGAGATAGGTTTGATGCAGAACAGCATCAACATACCCACACTTAATCTGTCCTCAGGATAGGACAGCAATTGCAAAGGTACACACAAGTGTTTTGTATGAAAATTGTCAGTCACTAAACATTGCTCAAATAGCAGTGAACAACTAACCTCATACAGTTCTAAATAACTGTAAAATCTAGACAAAAAAACTGTGTATAGATTTTAGAAACTTCTCTCAAAAACTCTTGAGCTTACTTGCAAAGTCGGGCTAAGACAGTCCCGCAAAATCTCTTGCTGGTTTACTTCATGCACCATCTCCAAAGCCTGCTTCCTCCCCTGCAGAGGCCTTACAGGAGACAAGCTATGCACAAGAAGCCTCCCAAGCTGCGTACGGAACGTGTCCTTACATAACAAGAGGATTCTGTTCCACTGCTGTTTTGGAGCGCTCATTCTGCTGCTGCCCTAAGTAATGGAGACAACTTTTTAATGTTACAGGATTAGGACTTTCTTCTATCAAGTTTTTCACAATACAAAATAAACACAGTTAATATGATCAAAATGAAAGACGCTTATCTACCAAAATAAGGTGTTTTGGTATAGCATAGTGACTATTATTATGGGTTAAAAGGCATTCTACTAAAACAATCAAGAAAGTGAAAACTGTGATGTAGAGGATTTAAAAACCAGAGTGGTTTTTTATTGCTCATTTTAATCAACAGCTCTTTTACATTAATTGCCAGTTTCTGAATGGATTACTTTGAAGATTAGAAACCAGGCATTGGAAGGAGGTGCATGTGTGTTCACAAGAAAAAAACTTGCCATCTTTGGAAAGTACTAAAAATATAGCACAATGAAAAGATAATACTATCAAACTTTTATGAGCTAGAAAGAAAATTAGGTAGAACTACCTCTACCAAGATGATCTGAGTAATAACACACTTTGTATTATCCAAGCAAAAACAGATAGCCTTGGAAATGCGACAAGCTAATACCTGTGTCTTAGAAGACTTTCAGCACTTTATCAAGAATTGAAAGCTCTCCTTCCCAACTATAAAATATGCTAGAAAAAATTGCTCAAAAAATCTCCACCACACGTGGATTCACAGAAGATCTGGTTTTATAGGCTTCAGCAAACCTAAATGTTGAAGTTTAAAAGATTAAGCAAATTTTCACAGTACAAGAAAGTCTATTAAAGTTCTGTGTTCTTATTCAAGCAGAATTCTGTTAAATGTAAAGGAAAAAAATCAGAACAGATCAATTTTTTAATTTTACAACTGCAAAGTATCTGGAAAGCTAAAAAGGGTTTTTAATGCCACAGCTGAATGGAGAAAGGCAGTAAGAAAAGCACTGATGGACAGAATACACTATGCATGGAAGTTCCTCATAAAGGAACCTTATGAAACATGCTTCAATGTGGACAGCATCTAATTACTTACAATGGATACTTTGATTCCTTCCACCAACATTTTGACCATTTCTTTAAGAAAAGGATTTATTCTGCTAGTCAGTTCTTGCTGGCTTTCCTCTTCAGGAGCTTCCAGCTGGGATGCTGAAAGTCTGCTTTGACTTGTATTTTCTGTTATACCCAGTACATCAAGGCACTCTTCGGTAGAGGCTTAAAATTTAAGAGGTACATATTGATCAGTACCATCTCAAGCAAGACAATCCTACAAACTTTTAGTTGGCGTTATATAAAATTCTGCCTTTACTGATATATTTACCATACATACACTCTCTTGCTTTTGCAAAAATTGAACTAGCTCTCAAAGTCATCGAGTCTTGCTAACTAATGTGGCTATTTCATAGAAAAATTGCACTTTAAGAGAGCAGATGCTCCCTTTGGCAGTTAAATCTTCAGGTAATGATTCAGGCAGTTAACATATGAATGGACTAATGTAGAAATAAAATAACTTGCTCAGTTTATTTAGATAAACACATTACCCAGATTGCCAGTTACATAATACTGAGAGACAATTCATAGAGAATGATGCTTTATGGCTAAATCCATTAAACTTACTTCAATGGAACAACTTTCCTCTCAAACACTTCAGCATTCCAAAAGGAAGAATTCATTTTTCATCAAAACCGAAACAAACCAAAGAGAAGTCCTACCTAAATAAATGAGTCTGTTAACAGCCAAAACAGTCAGCCTCTGTAACCTTTGTGCAAACTCAGACTCAGAGGCTTGGATAGGATTTTCTTGGCTCATTCTCCGCTGCATCATCATATTGAATTCCTCACTTGCTAGTGAGCGCATTTTCACCAGCAGAGCATCAGACTGAGCAAGTGAAAACTTCCTGGAACCTTTAAGGAGAGAAGAATTAATAGAATTCTACTAAAATGCAAAAACTAAATCCCTCAGCAACTACTTTCACCCATTGAGTTCACATCATTTAATGAAATTTAATTAAAAAATTAAACATTTGAAACACATCAGTATCAAAGGGCACATAAGTGTCATTGGGTGTTTGTCTTTCTTATTTTTAACTTCTGAAGCTTTTTGAGAATAAATATATAAATTTCAAATAATAAGTAATACCATGAAATGAGTTGGTCTCAATTTATTGTATGGCTAGATTTCTTGTATGGCTTCCGTATCTTTGTGCTAAACATCCAAACCCACTACTCTTATTTCTCTTTTTATTGTATAAATAGGATAAAGGATTAAAAATTAGTGATACAACAAAATACTACATATTTCAGAGTGGGTTCATCAGCACAAATTATGAGTCGGACATATCAGTAAACATATTTCGTACCATTTCTATTGCCACTAATAGAAGCACAGTATCTAACTTATAAGAATATTCCTCAGAATTTTCTTGAAATGAACTGGGAGGCCTTGACTATACTCCCTTTTTTTTGAAAAATAACTAATTATAGTTACCTTTAGTGCCTTAGCAAGTTCGCAAATATAAAAACATTTTTACTGTACTGAACACAGATATATTATATTTCACTAGGTTGATAGAGAGAGGTCTCAATAGCTGACCATCTCAAGAGAAACATTCCCATAGTAAACAAGGAATAATAAGTGTTTGCCAGGTTTTTTAACTGGATCTTCTGTGAAGTCTTTAATGCAGCTTTATTTGTAAGAGACGTACAAAATCAACTTACATCCAGACAACCCCAAAACCTTTACAGAAGAACTGACGAGCTATTAAACACAAGGAAAATATTACTGCTAAAGCTAGAACTTAACACAGGTTTTTAAACCTTAACAACAGTGGCACTTCCAAGTATAAATTTGGAGCGGCAGGTGTTTATTTCATGATGGTCCCTAATGAAAAGTATTGCAATAAAGCAATCCCTACATCATAGCTGTGTTAGTTACAAGCATTAACCTACTCTGAGGTATTACAAACCAACCAATAATTAAAATAACCAAATATTACGAATTATTTTAAAAACATCTTTACTAAGCAACTTGTGAATTTAGGAGAATCCCCAAAGAAGGTAATTCCATGGAATCATCAAGCAGTACATACAGGAGACAGTACAAGAAGGCTACACTCGTGCGACTCACCCGCGATGCCTTTGCGCTTTTGAAACATTGCGCGATGTGGCGCCGAGGGTGCCGGGGCTGAACTGGCCTGCTCCCGAGCATCTTGGCTTGCTGTGGTTTTTATTAGCTCAATGGCTGCTTGAAGAACTCTTAACTGCAGAACAACAGCCATATCTAGAGAGAGGCACACAAAGTATACGTGACATGCTTTACACATCTTCAGGGATTTTTACCAGTTTGTAAAAAGACAAAACACAAAATGTGCCATAAAACTCTAGATTCCACAGAAGTCACACAAAGTCACCTCACTATTCCACAGATACAGACGCTACAGAAATAAGTTCTCACAGAAAAGCCACTGAAATTGATTACTCTAAAACAAGCTGAATGAAACCGTACAAGTTTTCATTTAAATATCCTTATAGAACTTTTATAGTAACTGTTTTTTCAGACCAGCAGTACACAATTCTTGACCACAAGGCAGATTCCTTAGGGAAACTAATAATTTGAGAACCACTTAGGGAAAGATTGATCACCAGAAAACTCCCCCTTATCCCTCACAGCAGGAATATTAAACAAAAAACAGTGGGGAAGGGATTTACTTTTCCAGTCCCATGACCCCAAAAATTAGCAGACGACTTACTTTGCATCCTTGCATTTTTACTATTTTGGAGATGACCCAGCAGCACAATGAGGTCTTCAATAACACGAAAATATTGAGAACCTGAGGAGCTGCAGGCATGAATCGCAACTGCTACCAGCAGCTGCTGTATATCGCATACAAGTAACTTGTAGTCATTCAAGGGAATGCTGCAAACAAAGTTGTAGTTACCAAAAACATGACAACTCTTGTAGATTGTAACTCTTAACAAGACCCATTATTATTCCCCTTGTTACTTCCGTCAACTGTCCCTAATATTATAGTATACTTCATATAAAAATGTCACTGCTGAGGACTAGAAAATTATAATTCAAGACATTTCTTGAGTGTTAACTTTGGCAGATACGATGCCTGCAAATTTTTGAGGCTTTCTAATGTTGAGTGCAGCACAGTTTTATTGGAAAAGCAGTGATGTATTACTATCAGATTTTTAAGTTAAAGAACAAGGCTGAAATCCTATACTCCTCAAAAAAAAATTCAGGATAATCTCATTTTGTTATCATGCTGAACAAAAACTATATTGATATGAAAAAGAAAACCTTCCCATTCCTTCAGGATACCAACTAATGAAATAAAATAACAAAACCCTGTCTCCCCTTTGTTCCCTGTATAATCTTTTTTAAAGTACAGAATCTTTATAGCTAATAAAGTTATTGCAGTTACTCAAAATCTCGAATATTAAATCATAGGCAGTACAGGAGACACTTTTTTTTTGTTTTGATACTGGTCATAGATACAGTAGAATGCTACCATTTCCTGGGCCTTTATCTTACTGTCCAGTTTTATTAAGAAAAGTATTGAAAGTGCAGACAGCATGACAAACTTGCATTTTAAAATGTCATTTCACTTGAATGTTTAAGATATGGAAAGACCATTTTATATTCCATTATCTGAACTGACTTTCAGTCAGTTAATGTTAACTTACAAGTATAAAACTGAAAACATCAAACCCAGTATTTTGTACATGCTCTCTGATAATTTTAAAAAGTAGAAAAAAATACAATACAGTCATTTCTTGCTAGCCTTAAGGCTGTGCCTACAATATCTGAATAGCAACAGAAACAATACTCACTTTGTTTCCAGTCCATTGAGAGCAGCCAGTGTATTACACAACACATAGAGCAAACCATTATCAAGTAGTAGGTCTGCAACTTTTGAGCAGGAATTTATGATTTGCAGGAGAAGACAGAAGCAGTTATGCAGCAGAACATTATCATACAGAGAATTCTCTATTAGACCCAGAACAGGAATGACACACCATTTTCGAAACAGTCCAACATTCTTAACATCTTCCAGATCAAACCTGTTAACAGAAATATGAGTAAATGGCATCCTAAAGAACAATCTGATAACAAAAAAAAAAAAAAGTACATGGAACTGGAATACCAGATATATACCATATGCTCACATTTTAACAAAGATGCCCATGGTAATTTCCTTCATTTCATTATAACAGCAATACCTATCTACTAAAAAATCCAGTAAGAGAAAAATAAACTTTTCATAGAGCCACAGAGAAATTATATACCTAAAAAGTCAATCTGATGCTTCAGCTAACTACCAACTGCCTACAATATAGACTTCATGAAAATAGAGGGGTTTTTAATCAGTGTAGAAAAACGTTTGCATCACTATTCCAATAGTCACTATCATAACGCACACAGGCACTATCAAGAGATACAGATTATTGTTACATTACTGTAACAATACAATGTCAGCACTGACTGGCAGCAGGTTTGATTATGATCCAATATCTGTTACTACTGAAGTTTAATTTATTTTGGCACCTGGCTTATAATGATTGCAGAATTGAAAGCAGTGGTTAAGACCTTCTCTTTTTTTTTTTTTAAATGCACTAAGAAACTGCATTACTATAAGGTCCTCAGCCCATCATATGACTATTATACACAATTCTGAAAACTTGAGACATTAGAATTATTCTTCCAGCCCCATAATAAACCTGAAGAAGTAACAGTTATCTTGGGGCAAATTTTTCTTGGGGCAAATAAAGCAACCATGACTAAAAATTGAAGTTAAACAAGACCAGTTTTTGAGTGATGAAGATCCAAATCAAGAGACAGAAGTAATCTGGCTACAAATCCTATAGAGGCATCAATTGAGAAGGAACGTCTTGCAAGGTTTTTCCAATTATTGTATTTACACGTGATTTCTGTACAAGCAATTGTATTACAACTAAGTAGTCAGACTAATTCTAAAAAATATAATTTACTTATATAGTTTTCTGCTTAAAAGGTAATCTCCTTCTCTGTCAGTATGAGGTAGCTCTTCAGTTCATGACATTGGTGTATCTCTGAGATTTTCCCTAAAATAGACAGCCAATTAAATTTGGAGCCAAGACAATGAAGCAGCTCTGGCATCAAGATGTTTCCTTAATTACCTATCAAAACCCAAGAGGAAAAGTCTAGTGACTACTACTTAAAACTTAAAGATACAAATCAGTTTCATGTGGGATCAGAGATAACAGGAAGAGTTAAACAGATTACACAACATTTGAGTTTCTGAGGCACTCAAAGTTTGAGTATTTACAAGACTCCAGCTGACAGCCTCCATCAGATGAAGTTGCTTACAAACAATTTAAGGGCCACACAACAGCCCTAAGGATTTTAATACAAACATACCAAAATAGTTTGAAGGAACTTTTTTCATGGCTGTTGACCAGCAAAGTGCACTGCTTGTAACTCATGGGACATAAAAGCACAGCATTACTTACTCTTCATCCAAGCCAACAGAGCGGCCAAAAAGCATTTCCAAAAAGCATTCTACAACTTCCTGAGTCCCCTGATGAAGATACAGCTGGTTGGCTAGCAAAGAAAACCCACGATTCTTTAAGAATTTCTCCTTCTGTTCCCTCCTTGCTCTGTTGAAATATGCATCCAACAACTAAAAATAAATGCATAATTATGGTGTAAGAATTCAACATTTAATATAACTGCCCAGTTATATAAAAATTTTATTAGTTATATTATATATTAGATATATACAAAGTTAAATTGTTGTATGCGATTGAAATAATTTTTCTTAAAATTCAAGATTGCAAGCATCAATTACACTATTGCAGCTGCAATCTACACCGCAATCTTGTTACAGTCAACATCTGATAATATATTTTTGATCTAAACACTTTTACGTTTTTCATCAAGTTTGGGGCAGATGAAATCACACACAACAGTTACCAAATGCATGCATAAATACTCAAGACTTTTTATATTTGTTCAATCTTACACTTCGGTGTGCATGCAAATTCATGCATGCCATTTGCTCTCAAAGCCATACAGTCTTATTCTTTCTCAAATTAAAATAGAAATCAACTCAGTCTTTTCTCTACATAATGCCATCGTACAGACACATTTTCCTTAATACCACAAAAATCTCTGAAAACATTTTGAAGCCTCAAGTCCATCTTCAGCCCACAAATGTGTGAATCACTCTTCAGAATAACTCAAAGTCAACTCTGTTACATGTAAAACTAAGTTGCAAGCACATTTTTACAAACTGCATCATGTTTTGTGCCACTGACTTTGTGCATTGTTGTTTCCATTTACAACGGTAATGCTATCACAAGCTCTTAAGGCCTTTGGCTTACATTAGGGACTATATTTATTCAAAGAGTCTGTGCTTATGTTGTTTTGTGATTTGCTTGGTTTTGTTGTTTTGCTTTCAGGTTTGTTTTTTTTTTTTTAAATATTAACACAGTTGCCAAAGACCTACCTATTATCCACTGCCTGNTTTTGGGGGGGGGAGGGAAGGGGTTTGGTATTTTTAATCCATAGGATGAAAACTTATCTTAAAATTCAGAAATAAATTTAGAAAACTGAAGAAAACTAAACAAAAATATTAAAAAACCCCATCACATTTCCAACATGTTAACCATGCTGGTTCACATCTTTTTAGGAGAAAACATTTGATATAGGCCTACTTTAATGACTCCTTGTTGTATGAGAGGAGATGGGTGGTTCACTAGAACTATAAGATAATCAGGTTGTATAAGTTTGTCCATTACATCTTCTAGCATGATATCTGGTAGGATTAGGAGAACTCCACGCAAGAGATCATATAATCCACAACAGATAAGCACAAGATAGTCTTCTGCACATCTGAAAACAGAGGAATATGTTTTACCACAGCAGGAAAGATTAGAAAAAAACAAAATTGCAATTCTTGAGGGACAAGAAGGGGGTTCAGGTTTGAAATTTGGAAGACATAATTTTTCCAATAGTTCTAACTACCAATCTTCATTAACACTTATTTTTAGGTGGCAGATAGCAAAAAGTATAACCTGACCAGGACTACATTTTTTGGGGAGCAGTTCCCATTTTTACTGTAAATAGCAAAAATTCAGATTTTTAAGATTTGTTAGGTAAACACATCAAAACCCGAAACAACAGAACATTCTACACATTAATAACTTAAAAAAATGGTGTATGACAGTCATTGAACACATTCCCTTAGTTTTCAGACTTTTAATTTTTATGGAATAGTAATCAAGAGCAAGAACCATGAAATTAAAACTCACGTTAATTTACTATTTTATGTGCTTACCTGTCATCAGGGCTTTCAGATGGTTTTGAGGTATTCTCATTAGGCGAAGAAAAAGCGAGACTGTCCCAGTCTTCAGGAAGAACATTCTTGTCTGCAAAGCTTGGCCAGCGAGCAATGGCCGATGATGCTCCAAGAACAGAGAATGCCAAGCCCAACCCTGCAAAATTACTCTGCCCCTTCTGAAATGAAGGCAGTCCTTTCAGATTGTCTGGACGACGTAGCGATGCCTCAGCTGCACCACCACCACCAGCAGCAGCTTCATTACATTTCAGGTCTGTATCAGTTTCTTTACTCTCTAATACGTTTTCAGATAATTCTACTTCTTTTGCGATATCCTCAAATGTTTCGGCAGATGTCAGCTCTGACTCACAAACTGTTTTTGCAGACTCACAGCTGCTAAGGAAGAGTTCTTCCTGTACTCTCTTCTTAGTTTCCAAACTTTCTACAAAATCAATTCTGCCCTGAAGATCAATGTAGTCACGCTCACTAAGGATCTGCAGGTCATCAACACTGCTTCCCATTCTTTCAGCCAGTCTTTTCCGACGAACTTGGGGTGAGGAAGTAGGTGATGCTGGTAAGCTTTTAGAAAGCCTTCTAGGTACCTGAGAACTTATCTTCTGCTGCACACTAGCCTTGGAAGTGCTCCCTAGAGAAATAAAGATACCGTCAGTGTTCCTTTTACCCTAAAAATCAGCTTTTGTCTTAAACATTATACTTTTCATCTACTTAAAACTGTATTGACCCAAGTTAATTTCATGTGCAAAACTGATTCAATGCTTAACATAGCTCAGACTTGGTTAAACCAAGTAGAGATAGTACGCTATTATGCAACCCTATATTTAGCGATGTATTAGGAACATATTTTTAATGAGAAATATATGAAAAAAATACATGAATATACATACATGCATGTGCCAACACAGCCAGACCAAGCTGGCCTTCACACAGCAGGGGAGAGCTCCACAGCTGCAGCAGTCTTACAGTCAAGCTTTCACTCACATTAGCAGGTAGTACAACAAATTGTAAACCCACATGCGGGTAGCAGGTTACTTAAGACAAGTTCAGATATTTTATAGAATCATACAGTGTTAAGGGGTTGGAATGGACCTTTAAAATCTTCTAGTCCCAGCACCTCCTGCCATGGGCAGGACACCTACAGCTGGACCAGGTTGCTCAGAGCATCATTCAGCCTGGTATTTAACACTAACAGGGTTGGGGAATCCAAAACCTCCCTAGGCAACTTGTTCCAACGTCTTGCCTTCCTCACAGTGAAAAAATTCTTCCTACTATCTAACCTAAACTTCCTCTCTTAATTTGTATCCACTATTCCTTGTCCTATAGCTACTAAATTTCCTGATTAAATATAATACTATATTAATTATACATTTATTTAGATAAATTTGGAAATTTAAATTAAAAATCACACACACTCAAACACGTATTTTCACCAAAAAATGATGCTGAGTACTCTTCTGGTACACATGAATAATCTCCATTCAAAACCAGCAATGTGGTGACACTGATATAAAAAAAGTACTCATTTAGAAGAATGAGATTTCATACATTTTCCATATGGGAAATATGACTCCATACACAATTTAGTACTGCAATATGCTCTTAACACCACTTCTTCACTAAAAAGACTAAGAAAAACTTGAATAAACATTGTTTCAACTGAAGTAGTGCTTCAAGACTCAATTTTCTTTTCCTAAACAAAGTAGCAACAAGGTATCAATTGCAAGAGGCATCACATTATGACACCCAGAACACAGCCAGTCACACGTGATCTGAAATACATGGATGGATATTAGGGATTATGCACAAAGAAAAGTATCAGCTTAATGCTTTCTGCCCAGATAAGATAGCTGCTTATGGCTTACTACTTCATCTGCTGCCTGGTGAGGGCACTCTAATACATCTAGCAGGTCTAACAAATGAAATTATTCTGCTTATTGGACCCACTTCACTGCCTGAGCCATCAGTGTGGCAATTTGTCTCAACTTAAGAATGAAGAGCATTTTAGGTAGCATATTCTGTTCTATCCTTCTTACTCTGCTGTTCAGGCATCAAGCTCCAGGGGACAGGGTTATTTGTGGGAAAAAACCACTTTAAGGCACTCTAGTCATTTACCAAAAGATTGTGTCTTAACATCCTTGTTTTACCTTCCAGTGGTAAAGCTGTAAATCCAGTTGGAGATGTAATCACAAATGCAGAATTGTCTACTGACTTCCCACCACTGCTGGAATTTCTCAGGTACCTAAGTGATTCAACTTTCTCCTGGAAGATTTTGCCATCTAGAAAGAAAATATAAGGGGGAAAGCTACATAAAAGCCTTTTATGTTTGCATTGCTGATGAATTAGACTCACAGCAGTCAGGTTTATTTTGAGCTGAACATTGGAGACTAATGAGAAGCGCTCAATTTGAAACAACTGGGAAAAAAACACTTTTTGATTTAGTGATATGACCTCAAAATTTACTTTAAAACAATAAAATAAATTATGATGTACTAAAGCAATTACACTTAAAGATGGTCCTTGCAGACATACAAGCAGTGACAAGTGACTTTGTCACATCAAAACCAGGTGGCTGTTCTCTAACAGCCTAAAAAGGCTTCAAGTACCAAAACATGTATACTCCTCTTACTCAGAATTTTATAGCAGTTAGTATTAGAGGACAGATACAGACAAACACAACTATGCTGCCTTTGAAACTGATCAGTAAAACTCAGGGTACACCGGTACTTGAAATATTTTTTCCTTCTGCAAGTGTGGATTATGCTTTCCATGTTTACTTAAGTCACAGCTTAAGTTGCACCATGCTAATATTAAAGCATGAACTATACATTGTTTCACATTTTTAAGATGAGCAAGAAATATTTTTTAAGGCTCACATCAGTCATTTTGCCAACATGATCATCCAGTAGAGATGCATTAAAGCAGCTGTTGGTCTAGGTTTGCACCTCTCAAAGCCCACAAGCACTGCCAGGAGCCTGTATGCAATGAACTGATGGTGTCTGACAATGGTGTCCTGCAGTGCAAATCATCAACTGCTAAAAATGCTCCTCAGGCCCTTTATTTTTCTAGGAATTCAGTAACAGGAAATAAGAAAGTAGAAATAGAAAGGATCAAACACACATTTCTGGAGAAGTGCCATTTACAGGTAAGCTAAAGGGTTTTTTTTCTAAATTTGCCCACAGACAAATGTCCACAGAGGCAGCTAAACTTAAGCATACCATTTTGCAGCATCAACCTTTAAGAAAGTTAAAGACATACCCACCAGAGAAATTATCTATGGCTATGGCTATAGACAGAAGAAAGCTCTCCAAGTAAACCAAGTAAACAAAGTCTAACTGTAAACTGTTTCAGAAAAGTAAAAGTAATTTACAGTATTAAGTCCCAACAGTTCAATAATTTTTAATATATAGTCATTAAAATACAGCAATGTTTTTTAAAAATATTAGTTTATGACCAAATTATGATCTTATTGGTTATCTGAATGTGCCATATTTACCTGTGTGCAGGGAAAAGTAGAAGTTGGTAGGGTTGTGACAAACATATGTATTAGTGGGAGGGTGAACTGCTAAGAGGAAATTGAAGACCAGTGTCAGCAATTCCAGATCTGGGGGAGAACCAAGTACTTCTTCAATTATTTTCACAAATGACCTGCAAACCTCCCGAGGCAGGGATGCAAGGTGTCCCTCTTTATGCTCCTAAAAACAAAGAGTAGTACAACTGTAAGCTACATGCAATTTTAATTTGACTGTCTTTTTTTTTTTAATTGTCATGCTGCAGTAGAATAGACAAGAAAAGAAGCTCAGCTAACAAAGCTGTATTCTTTAATTGTGAGAGGAGCTACTGTACCTCCTGAATGTTATCTAAGGCCATCAGGCACCAAACATTGGAAATATTATGCAAGCTGACTTTTAAAAACATGAGCATCTTTTCCATACTACACTGCTTTGCCATGAAATGCTGAAACTTTAGGACATGAATCACCACTGAAAGTATAGTTTATTGTCATCGGGTTACATATTTGTAGAGAAATTAATAGTTGCCAATACCAGTAATTCAAACATATTAATAAATTTCTGAACCGTACCACACTGAGTCTTCTGTATTTTCACTTCATTGGCCATTTGTACAAACATACACATTCGAGATTAATTGACAATTATATTTTTAATTTCAGCTTAATCAAACATTCTCTATAGTTTGATAATGGCTACCTGAAAAAAAATCTATTAAAGGAACATGGATTTTAGAACAAAACTTAAAGAAACTTGTGGGAAACCTCACTGAAAGGTGAGCATGGTGATCATCTTGTTTCTTTCCAGCTTCTCTAAATTGACTTTTTTTGATACCCAAGCACATTAACTGAGACTGCTGTGGGAAAAGATTAAATGAAGTTAATTTAAGAAAGTTTTTCCAAAGATAATGGCTTATATAGTTTCATCTTCATTTCATCAGCCCCCACAAAATTGCCAAATCATCAGTTTGAGTAATTTTTTTATTCAAGAAATTAATTTTTCCCCAATATGTAAAATGACAGGAAAAATATTATGAAACATTCTGTATCTAGGCATCTGTGGTAAGATTCAATTTTAGGAGTTAACTATAACACTAACAAGTTCCAAAAGGAACATCACATAAAAATGAAGAAACTAAAAATTTACAGATATTAAGATGAGGAAAATATTTTTGTAAAAAAAAATAAAAATCATTAAATGAGGGAAACAACAATAAATACAATTAATGTGTTGAAGTGAGAAACTCAGAATAAAAAGGAATGCAAGACAAAAAAGAGTATAGGAAAAAGTGACTACAATACATATTTTCCACAAATGGATACATGTACTATAAGCAGGAAACAATTTCAAAACCATGTTCTTAACTAGTGTCTATCAAAGGACTAAAACATTTCTGTAAAGTCCTTTCTGACATAGTGTCTTGGGTTGCAATGTAGGATATAGCCAGAAGTATATATCACTGTCTGTTGAAACCAGGTGGGGCAGTGCTCTTTATCTCTTCCATAATCCATCCTCATAACTCCAGGGAGGATACCCTCTGTTTATGGGGCAGCTGATAAAATCAAACAAGGCAGTTTATCTCCTCCACAACCCATCCTTCCTCCAGGAAGACATCTTCTGTTAATGGGACATTAAGTGACTGATGAAATTGCATCCTGCCGTTGTGAGATGCTCCACCCAGGGGGAGGAGCCAAGCATT
>VWZN01009233.1:165060-204757 GCA_013396955.1 Regulus satrapa | reverse complement strand
TTTTTCCTTAGGTTTTTTTTTCATACTAATAAAGAACTGTTATTCCTATCCTTACATCTTTACCTAAAAGCATCTTAATTTCAAAACTGTAATAATAAGAGGGAGGGGGTTTACTTTTTCCATTCCAAGGGAGGCTCCTGCCTTCCCAAGCAAACACCTTCGTCTTTTAAAAACAAGACAAATATCTATTTCCATGCCAGGGAGGAAACTATTACTATACCAAATTTTTGAGATGAGTGCACAGACTGAGCACTACAGGCAGGCTGNCACAACCCATCCTTCCTCCAGGAAGACATCTTCTGTTAATGGGACATTAAGTGACTGATGAAATTGCATCCTGCCGTTGTGAGATGCTCCACCCAGGGGGAGGAGCCAAGCATTTTGACCTGAATATAATCTGAAATTTAGAACACCATAAGCAGCCTTTTCCACTGGATTCTCAGTGGAAGACCAGGTCCTTCTACACCACCAGGAGAACTACAAACCACTNAACACCTTCATCTTTTAAAACCAAGACAAATATCTATTTCCATGCCAGGGAGGAAACTACTACTACACCAAACTTTTGAGATGCGTGCTCAGACTGAGCACTACAGGCAGGCTGCCCCATAGCTCTCTGAAGAGCTAAAGAGATGCTGAAGAGATAAAGCACAGACAGCTTCACTACCTGCACAGTGTCTGAAGAGAAGAACCAGCAAGAGACATCTCAGGTTTTTCTATATAAAAGTCAGTTCATTTCAGCTCCTGCTGGTGTATGACTGTGCAAGTAACCTAGAGCCTAGGTTTCCAACTCACACCAGATGGTTACAAGCTCTTGTCCCTTCTGTCCAGCAGTAAACGGAGTAGTACAGTTCCCCCAGAAGGGACCTGTACCAGTTTACAGCAACGATGCCTATTGAAGATGGGAGTACTCTGGAAGCACAGAAGGCAGTCCACTCACCATTGCTACAGAATTTAGTCCCTTCTACCCCACCCTTCCCAAATAAAAATTAATATTTGTCAAGCATAAAGGAGGATTTCAGAGTGGAAGTACCTGCAGAACCTGACAAGTTAACAGGAAGTGATGGACCACTTGAGCTTTCAATAGCTGTTTAATGTTAAACATCTGCTGGTGGTGGTTAGCTCTGATCAGGATTTCTAGCGCTGCTAACAGGGTTTCCCAAACACCTTGCTGAAAAACAAAAAACAGGAATGTAGCTTCAAAAATGTATTTGTGAGTCTACATACTGCAGAAAAAGGCAACAAACACAACAAAGTTATTTTTACACCTAAGTTGATGACTAAATGAGTGCAAGGGATCAGGTCAGAACAGGTTAGAAACTAATCAGAAAAGTCATGCTTTTACAAAATTAAGCATGTTTTAATGACTAAGCTACAAAAAAATACTTGACCAAGATTAGTTTAATACATTCTTAGCTATATTAACCCTGAATGGTGACTTTCAACCATTTAACTCCAAAAGAAAACAGTCCTCCTAAGCAAAAAGAGGGTCCTCCTTAGTTTAACCACAAAAATGTATCAACTCAATTAAGAAGGCATATGCATACAGCACATTTACAGAATTTAATACACTAAGGCTACCTCCATCATTGATCATACAAGACTGATATTACAAACAGCTATTCAAAGAAAAACAAAGACCATTAATTTTAGAAAATCATAGGAATTAACTAACCTCTACTACTCCTCTAGTTACTAACATGTAACTGGAAAAATTAATTTCAGACTTGATAATACTTTTTTTTTTAATGCTGACCTCTAGACCCGAAGTATTCTAAAAATGAAAGTATTTACCTTTGCTTTAGACCATATCTTCCAGTCAAGCAGTAGCTTTTCTAGCAACTGGACATCTTGAATAACTGCAGTAGAATCTGAGTCAAGCTGGAATTGCCCATTTTCATTTATATAGAGAACCTCATCACTGCAGCATCCTTCAAGGAGAGTCTTAAAGAAGGGGGAGAATCTTTTTTTTTTTAGTATCAAAACAATGCAGTACATTTGCTCTATCCAATCCATAAAAAATTAAAATCTTTAAAGAGACAGAATACTTTTGACAGGGAAGACATATCTACCTGGTCAACACCAATCTTGCTTCAAATCACTGTTCTGCCTTTGTAAAAACAGCTTCAAGTGTACAATTAAAATCTCAGAATTTCTAGATTTGTCCTAATATTGAACAAAATATCAAGTTTAAAAGAAGACTTTACCTTCAACATGCAAAATCCAACAATGCACTGTGGTTTGATCAACACCCGACGAATCATAGAATAACCATTACAGTTGTCCATCTCCTGTATTCTCTGTTGATTGTATTTTGTTAAAGACAGTATAAGCTGTAGTGCTAAAGCTTGAGTGTCTTCACAGCTGCTAATCTCTACTACCTGAGAAAAAGGCAAATTTATTAAGGTATTTAAGTAAGAAACATCTAGAAAAAAAGCTTTGCTGTACTCCTAAATGACTACTTATGGATTAAATCTCTCCTAAAGCATTTGAGATTCCATACATAACATTGATTTTGTCTGTGTGTACATTATATTTGAAGCGATGATTTCAACTGTGCTAAATTATGATCTGCTAAGGAAATACAAGTCCCATTACAAGAATCCCTTTCTAATAAAAAATTTCTGTTCTAAATATATTTGAAGTAGAAGGTACATGGCATACTACAAAGTCACAAGGTCATGAAATACATGAGCCACTAATAAGCATGACCTGTTTGCCCTGAATAAAGTATTTTTCTGAAGCATTTAAGCTATAAAAAAAGGTTCCTTAAGTTCTAGACTTAGTCTAGCTATAAATGTCAAAAATTAAAGTTTTATTTTATCCATAAAGAAACTAGCAATTTTATACATTAAGACCATGAATCCTTTTTCCCTCTCTGCTTTCTGCAGTACTTGAATCCCAAGAGCAACTAGTATTTTTACCAAAAAATGAAATCTCAAGAATGAAATCTCACATTAATGGGATTTCAGGTCCTATAGGTTCTCTTGACGTGTACCTGTTAATTCTGCTGCAATTACACATTCACACATGTTATAAGACCTGCATTGTTTCACAGCAGATCTATTGTTGGTTAGCTTTAATGATACAGTCTTCAGAGATACCTACAGCAGACAGCATAAATTTCCATAATAAAATAACATGGATTAGGACATTTACTTCAGATTTCACTATCAGTGGTGAAATTACAAGAAGGCAGTATCTTTATAACCATAATTTAATGTGCATTTGTTACTACTCTCACCCTCTTTCAGAGCATATAAATCAGACAAGACTTAGGCCTACAGTAGTATTTTGAATTAACTGTAGTACTTCAGAGACTGCTAGCACAAATATTAGCCTCTCCATGTACAGGTTACAGTTAAGTAATACCTAAGTTAATGCCTTACTATTTTTCAAATAGCAATTTTTTTTTAGGATAAGCCTTTGAATATGGCTGAACAGTTATATACAGCCAAAAAGCTCTCACTATCCACTAAATAAAAATAATGCTTTGCACACAATGCAGCTTTATATTTATTTATGCTTGCATTGTGAATATCCTGTGGTTAAAGATATGCAATGAATTTAGGTGTCTCAAAATCAGAGATGAGAAATAGAACCAGCTCTAAAATATCCCTAAAAATAATTTCTTGATATTTGAAAGCCCCATTTCAAAACCAGAATGAAACACCCCATCTTACATACTAGAAATATTAAAGATACCATAACACAACAGAATTATAATTACATTTCCAGTTTAAGACAGCCTGCATGATGCAGTCTTATGCCACAGGTATTTTTCCACAAGTTGTCTTTAACTGGAAAGCATCACATGCAGATTAGAACAAGGCAGCTACAATAATGTGATTTTTCTACCCAAGATACAAGGAAAACTTTATATGGGAGAACACATACACACACGCCTCTCCTCCAGCACCCTTACCCTAGCAAAGAGGAAAACAAATGCACCAGTGCCTCCAATTTCATGTAGTATACCCTGCAGAGTTTTATATTCAACTGGCTGAAGTGCTTTTAGGTGATGAGAGTCGAACACATTGCTCTGAACTTCTTTCAAACTGAAAGGTCTCTGAGAAGGTACAGTTTTCACTTGACCTTTCAGTCTAATGACAGGCTCGTATATGGTGTACTGACCAGGGCAGCTTGTGGTATAAACAACAGCAAGACTCTCCTGAAAAAAAAAGTAGTTTAATTTTTTTTTTAGAAAATGAATACCAAACCCCCCCACACCGAGGATGCAAAAAGCCAAACACAAAAGTCACCTAACAGCAAGTAGTAACAACTTTGGTATCTCGTTTCTACTTTAGCATTAACATGCACTGAGGTTGCATGTGAGTGCATGAACACTAAGATGCAACAGAATTCCCAAATCTCAGCAAACTCATGCAATAACTAAAGCACAGAAAATTGAGAAAACACTAAAATATCACCAAGGATCCCCCTCTCATCACCTTAAGAATTACATAACTGTTTTGCAAAAACAACCCAAAGTTACTGACAAATTTAGAATAAAATGAGCATATAGAGGTATGGAGTAAAGAGTTTCCTTTTCTAAAATGGCAAGTCCAAAACACTGATGTCTTTTTAAATCTTCTCCAGCTTTTTGTTTTAATTCTAATCTTTAATCAGCTTTGCCATAAGAGAAACGCAAGCTTCATTAATGAAGAGACTTAAATCAAAATCAAAGCTACTATGGAAAGTAACTAACTTTCACATAAATGTAAAATTATCTTATCTGGAAGGTTATTTAAAATAGAGAAATAATTCCACTTAAGGAGATCACACTCTATGCAACAAGAGTGCAAAGATCACTTGAGCACATGGTTCTTCTCTCTGCCTGTTTGGTCTTCTGTAAGGCAAAATAAGCTTACAAATTACATGACTAATTTGTTAATCAGTTCTGGTTGTTAATCTTATCACATTCATTTCTTCTTAACCTATTCAAAGTTTAGCACCATTGCCTAAAAGGTTCACAGACAGACAGAATGAGCCTTAGTCTACAGCTACAAAACAAAATGAGAAAAATTCCTCTTGTGGGAACAATTCATACAGCAGGAATTACTAGTGTATGAATTCCCAGAATACAGCAGGCTTCACTGATTAGGAAGTTTTATTTTATCTTCTTTTAGAAATAAATATATTTACACTTGCATCTGGCAGAGCTGTTTCAGTCAGGAAAGATGAGAAAAGCAGTATCTGCCAGGTAGAAAATTACTTTTCAGCCAAACATGATGCAAACTTACTTCCTCGGAAACCTTCAAGGAATTTGGATTAATTCTTTTGCTTCTTTAAAGACAGATAAACCCTCATTTCTACTCTCAGTTCTAATCTTAAAAAGCTAATTTAGCAGTCCTTGGCTACTCTTAAACAAATGGAGAAAAGAGCTGCCAAGCTAACTCTAGGCATCCACCCTAGAGTTTTTGGAGGCACCTGTTTATCCACTATGATTTAATGTGCAGTATTATTTATAGATGCTGGAACATCTAGAAATTTTCAGAATCCAACCTAAAGCAAGATGAAATGGTCTGTGTGGAGTTCAGCTCCCATTAAAATAAGTAGGAAGAGCCCTGCAATGATCTTAATGAGAAGAGGATTTGATCCTCCCTGCTTTGATCAAATGAAGCACTTTGGGAGACAGCAGGACACATGTTCCCACTTTCAGTTCTAAAAGATTAAGGACCATTTTGAAGTAGAAACTTACAATTAAAAGCCCAACATCCACTTCCTTTTTTGTCATGAAGATCTCCTTAATTTGCTCACATTGCAGAATCTCTTTACTTATGTACTTTGAGCAGTCAATCAGTGTTTTGCCATATTTACAAGGCATTACAGATGTGAAGTCTGGGCCACACGTGTATAAGTAAAATGCTTCCTCTGGTCCAATATTTGCACCTAAAATTCAGAAAATAATCTGTCAACTCTTTACAATAAAGCAGAATTCATACAGTGGCTAGTAGAATCAGAAACTTTACAGGGAGTATCACCAACTGGATTTTGTAGGCTTTGATGACAAAACAAACAGTGCAGCCTAATGCTTGCTATTAGCTACAGTAGATCAGTGACTTCTGACACATCACAGGCCAGATTAATTCAGTGGCAAAGGCAGCTGAAACCAAGTCCAGAACAACAACCTGCATGAACTGAAGATGGACATATCTGAATATCTGCACTGTTCAAAATTGAAAAGTAATCTATCCAAGCCTCCTCATAGCTTTCAAAGCATAGCAAGACTACAGACAGCAACAACTTGCTGCATTGTCATGGGGACTTGAGCAGTGACTGAGCAGGATGCCACAACCACAGCTCACTCCAAGTGACAGAATGGAAAGAAACCCATAGAAAGTAGAAGACCAAATGAACCTTCCTCTCCTTTCTGGGCAGCACATCTTGGGTCATCTGTGACCTGAGAACAGAAACTGAAAAGAAACATCCAGAAGTACCCAGGTCTGATGTGTGGGTGCATGACAATGGTACACAACAAATCCAGGGCTCTCATCAGTAATGCAGGCAGCAGGCACATGGCAACCAGAGCACGTAGATTCTACAGGTTACATTTATGACAAGTTTCTTGCCTATGGCCCACAAATGCACATCTACACACACAGGACATGCATGCACCACACATCTTGGGCAAACTGATTTCACTTGTGGAATAGTCCTGGACTGGGCCACAGCATCTGAAATGTCAGGTGACAAAGCAGCAGGGTTCCAGCCTTCAGCATTAAGCAAACAGCCAGAAGTACTAGACAAGAATTCCCAAGGAAGGAGGAGAATTACTCATATAAGAAAACTTCCAAGTAACACTACAAGTTCCAGAAATAAGCATGCTTAACTCATACCATTCAGTGGTTCAGATTTTGTTAACTTTTTATTATGCTTTACATAATTTGGAACTAGCAGGTAAGTGCTTTAAGAGCAAAAAAAAGTAGAGCAAATATCACTAGCTCTCTATCCCCTACCCCAAGATATTACTTTAAAAAATTCTAAGAAAATTGCCAATTACGGCACTTAACAAAGCAGGAGAACATAGCAGAAGGACACATCAGGAAGTATCCAATACTGAAACATTTGCCCACATTCTCCCCGACACATTATGCTGCTAAAGGGTGTATTGTCATTTTTACTGTAAAACCTTGACATGTTAAAAATATACTCAAATAATCATTTGATTTGGGAGGGGAAAGAGGAAATGAGCATTTATACAAGAAAAAAATCATACAAAAGTACCATTAAACAGAAGCAGATTTCCAAGATCCCATCTACCCGACAACCGAAGCAGATCTTCCTGGGATGATGTGCAATGGCCAATCATGCAGAATGTTTTGTTACTGTCAGATGATAAACTTGTTTTCCTTGGCAGAGCGAAATCTAAATTAATCTCACATTGCCTAAAAACACATAGAAACAAACAAATTTAAATATTAAGAACTGATCAACATTGAGATATCTAATATATCCAGCTTAGGTTTAAAATTAATTTTAATATTCCGTAGGTGGGAAGTCATGCTGTCATCAACACTAAATTACTGAGGTCCTCTTCAACTTCCAGGCACCTTAAAACTCAGTAACAATGATATATGCATTCCAATACTGCACAGAACAAAGGAACAGAGTGCCAGCTAGGGTTGCCATGAAATCAAGTCTTCCTAGCTTTTAAATTCCTTCTTTCTTTCCTCTTATCTCAAAGAGGAAATGGTTTGTAACACTATACACAATTCTAAAATGCCACAATTTTTCAATAATTTCTACTATTCCTAACAAGTCAAAGTCCTTTGAGCATGCTAATAAACATCATGAAAAGCATGGTTCCCAAATGCTGGAATACACCATATTGATGATTTGCTGGTACCAGGAAACATCGTCCGAACTGGTGTGCTGCACAGCCAGAGGCAATAAGCCTTGATGCTTTCAGAAAGCATCCAATTAACTTCATGCGCCTTTACATAAACAGACTGATTGGACTGCAAAGGTCATTCAAAGCTTCCTGAAAGAGCCTAACTATTAGCAAACTAGCCACTAAATCTATATATAGAGAGGCCTCAACAACTATACATGGGGAGAGCACTGTAGCATTTTTAGCTTTCCCCTATATCTCCATATTTGGAGTTTATGGAATAGCAGTATGCACACTTTACCCTTTCTTCCAATCTGTGAAGGCTGTGTTAAGACTGATATTTATTAAATTCGTATTTCTCTATCCAGTGGATAATTAACGGGCCCACTCAACCTAGTATCAGGGACCTAATTTAGGAGCATGGACCTTAACTTTGCAGTGGAAGCAGTACTTCTCACTGTCAGTTCTTGTCTAAAATTTTTTAACTTCTTCCCTATTCATTTCTCTCAGTGGAAAAAAGCAACTGTAACCTTTTCTCTTACTCCTCTTAATTCCTACTTCCAACAATATTACCAGTACTTGACCTACACCTCTTAAATTTGGATTCAACCAGATACATTATGTCTACTGCTAACTCCATGCCATAGCTTATTTCGGATCTTGTAGCACTTGCCTCTTTCACTTATTTGTGATGAAGAAACACTGATGTCTGCACTAGTCCATGGCATAAACTGACAACTCTCAAAGTAATCCATGAATATTCTGGATATCTCCACTATTCTAAAGAATTCCTGATAGTGGAACACTCCCTCTCTTACCCTCCTAGACTACTCAACCTTAATTACCACTTGCACCAAAATATTGCAGATGTTTCCTTACCAGGAAATATTTTTAAAGAAGATAAATATCTAGGTACAATTAATGAGTTCTTTACCTCTGACCAGAAACCCACAGAAACAGCTTCCCATGGAAATTTTTCTTGCCTTCTGGCTTCTGCAGGTACTTTAATGCCAAATGCTGCCACCTGCCCACAAGGAAAACATTCCCTGGGGATTCAGCCTGTGCCAGCAGACCAGCCTTCATCTCATCATTTGGATCCATGCACATACTATGAAAACAACAGAAAAGGAAAAATGAGCATGTGCGTTTTCATATATGCTTTTTAACCCCAAATCTGCACATTCTGGCCTCAATTTGAGATTGCATTCCTTAACTTTGACAGGTAATTTTTTTGATTAGGTTTTTTTTTAATAGTGCTCAATATAAGCTAGGGAAATCATCACAACACTTTCACTTTAGTTACTTAACTTAATTGCATAAATCTGCTTACAGGCAAGATAAAGATATCTCAATTTAAAGAAAAGTTTAATTCAATTTATTGAAAATATGCAGGTGCTTTGAACACTGAAATAAGGTATTCTAAGATTCCAGTTTTAGACACATTTCAAGGATACTTAAGGATTATTTATGAGAACTAAATTAGGGCTAAAATGTGCTCATTTCATCAGAAGATTAAAACCAAGACTGTCCCAGTAAGTACTACATAACAGCAATTTTCACAGCTGAAGTGCAAAAACCTAAAGCTGCAAAAATCTTTTTCATCTTCTCAAATTTATTGTGTCACTTCATTAGAACATGAATTGCTGCCTTGTGGGCAGTTATTTATAAATGACTACATGAAACATGCAAAACCAGAACTTAACAGTTGAAGCTGATAAAGCTGTAGGTCTGTATCCAATACACTTACTTGATGCTGCCCCATCAGTGTGCAAGATGTCTCTACTATAGAAATTAGTTCTCTACTCTCCATCAGTATTCTCTGCAAGTTGCTACTAGAGGTAACAAAGCAATATGCCCACAGGACTGCTTCTGGACTAATACACCATACCGAAATATGAATGCTCCAGTGTTCAAGTCTGCCCAAATTTGTATCATCAGAGCTTTGGAACCCAGCGAAACAATATGAATACAGCCGTCTTCAACAAGTTTGTCTCCCAGGCTTACATATTCCATTCCTGTAGACTTTGTTTCTTCTAGAAAAAGAAACATGTTGCAATTACAAAATACAACAACAAAGCCTTTGGCAGTACATATAAAGTGGGAAAAGAACCAGTTCAGGCACTGCATAGAATTGGTTTTCGTTTGGTTGAGTTGGTTTGTTTTTTCCTAAGTGGACTGACTAATAAGCTTGATTCTGTTTAGATACCTAGGTCTCAAACAGAAATAGAGGAACTTGACATGTTTATGTCTGTAATACATAAATCCACTGAGCTGAATACACTCCACCAATGATGCTTTTGCAGTATCATATTGCAAGCCTATGTTGGACTATCAGCGTGCACCAAGAACTCCTCAGATTTTTCTTCACAAATCATTCTACCCTTTAAGTATGATCAGTATTCTCACTTTACCAAGCAAAAGCACAGACCTAACAAAAGCAACCCTAGTGAGTTCCAAGGTTCAGGGCTGGATTTTCCCTCTTTCTATTTAAATACAAAACAGAAGGAAAAAAGAAAGGTACTCCAAGTGTTGTGAATGGGAATTTTAAATAAAGAATTTTTCCCTTTACCCATTATAGTCCAAAAGATTCTGCTTTAGGAGCAGTTCAGTCCCTACAAAAGTATAAACAGAAAATTATTGTACAGCTATTGGCATTTACATGGTGCACACATCAGGAAAGTTAAGAGAATCTATACGGTCAGCCTGAGATTTGCCCATCAATACATGAAAATCCAACAAACTTGAGCAGTTTTTTTTCCATAACCACAGCTGCAGCATTTATTACTTTCATAATAATATGGAGTAGCATAAATATTACTGAAGTTACAAATTCAATGAGAACACTATATTTCTAATGAAGCAGGCATTAATCTAATTCAAGAACTAGCGTTGGAAATGTTGCATCTCTAAATACATGGTACAGCAGTCATAAAAAAATCAGAAATACTACCACTGCTGTTTAGCATCAATCATAAAATTTCAAACTTAATACAGCACACAGATTAGTAATATTTGTAACCAGAATCCTTCAGTGCTACCTGAACAAAAACAAAATACTATATCCTTACCTGTGCTGTCAAAACTGTTCTCTCTTACAGCTATGAGTCTGCTTCTCCTCTTGACTTTTTTCCCCTTTTCTGCTGAATTTTCTGTTTCATGAGCATACTCTAGACGAAACCACAGTGAGACGCTGAAGCCATCGGACATGTGGGGCCAACAGTTTTGTCCAACTAAAGGCAAGTGAATTGGGGCTACATGCCAAGAAGAAAGTAGCTGGTGACTCAAGTTTTCACCTTCTACCTCTTTTTTACTCTGTGACAATTTTGCTCTTTTTAGAAGTCCAGCATTTTTATTGTTGGAAGTGCCAGTGCATTTTTGTGAGGAACTGCTACTCAAATTTGTGCCATTCAGCAAAGGAAAGGCAAGGTATTGTAATGGATTCATATAAATATTAGTGTCTACGATCTTCAATATACCCTTGAGTAGTACCTCCTAGAAGAAATAAAATAAATAAGTGAGAAAAAAAAAAGAAACTGTTTACACCATGTAGTCAAGTATCATGCAACTTTATAGATCCTACTCCTCATTTAAGCTTAGATTCATGTTTTTCCAAGAGAACTGAGCTCATATATCCAAACCTACACACACTGGTAAAGCATCAGATAGCAACTTCAACAGACTGTGGTCCAACAAAGCTTTGTTGGGCAGATTTTAGTCTGGGCAGATTTGACTTCAAGTTACCATGCACAGGAACCAGCTGAAACGCAGCAGGTGGTCATTGCACAATCTTTTCTCACTTCTGCTATGTGCCTGCACCTTTTACGCTGTGTTTTGAAAGCACACTCGGGCCATGACTTTGTTATTGCATAACCAGTAACAAAACTAGCTAAGCCCTTAAGCCAAAAAGTTCCTCTTGTTATTTGGTTGATAATTACAAGCTACCATTGAAAAAATGACTTGTGACTCTGTTTGGTTTGGTATTATTTCACACTGCACAGTAATTTTTTATTTTATTTTCTTCCATTGTATTTTTCTACAGACTTTCACAGAAACAAACAGCATTATTTCAGCAGTATATCCCACACAAGCAATAGATTCCAGCTTCACACCAATCAACTCAGGACACTTTTGAAAGTAATTCCTGCGGCTAAAGCATTCTTGAAATAGTGAGATGCCTTGTAATTTTAAAGGAATTACTTGCGATTTTACAGTATTATCGTTATACCATCCATAACCACAAGGTCAGTCTTCTTGAGAGGATTCTTAGTTTCTTGTGCCAAAATGTTCCCAGGACAAACACACCCTTCTCTTCTCATCTACTTCCTTTTCCAGTTTTGAGAAGGGACTATTTCTACAACCAAATTTTATTTGCTCTCATCAGTTCAAACAACACTGGGCATCTCCTTATTTCACAAAATTCTTGAACACAAAAAGATTTTACTTTTGCTTCATTTTTCTCATTAGACCCCTGAATTTTGCTATGTGCTACTCCATACATACCGTACAAGGTGTCTTCTCCAAAAATATCCTCAGAAGAAGAGTTAGCTCTTCTGAAGAGGTCTGTGAACTCATCAAGGAAACTAGCAGATCTACCAGCACCATCTGACAAGCTAAAAAAATATAAGGAGACAATATTGTTGACATTGATTTTTTTAAAGTTTTAAAAAATAGTATTCTATACTATTATGAGGAAAGATTAATTTGGAATTCGAAGTGCTTTTCCAAAACACTTCAAATTAAGGAAGCAATAATGACTACAAGATACATTCTAGAGAGACCCAATATTACTGCTTGACACTATCATTCAAAATTTCATTGAATCAATCAGTACTATGCTAAATTTTGTCCCAGGTCTGCAAAATGGAGTCAAAGTCTGAGAACCAAGTGACTGCCTTGCAAAGGCTCTCCCCACAAAGCCACCATGGATCCAAGTCCTGGGATGGGTTTACATCACCTCCTGTTGTGAAGCACCCTCATTACATGATGCTACTTTAGGGCAAGCATTTCATCTGCTTCCACATTCTTGGATTAGCTAGCTGCTTTCCAGTTAGAAATAGAACTCAAGGCATCATCAAGATCTGGGTTACAAAGAAATTAGAAATACATACTTAGGTTTTGATGGAATGAGAATTCATCAGCTGCTACTTTTTCCAAGCAATATTTAACACTGTCACACTAGTGTTTATGGTTTCAACTATCATTTTCATATCTGACAGTATTTATTTATCTCCACTAGCTCAGAAATAACCCTATGTTTACACTAAAGCTGTGCAAGTTTCTTACAAGTTAGAAAAGCAGCTGCATAAATTCACATACCAATGAATTTCCTTTGTCAATTTTGCATTTGCAAATGTGTATACACTGTGTATAGACTGTGTATACATTAGATTTCAAAAACCAATATTTAATTTACTTGGAACTTTTAACTCACCATGAAAACTAGGTTCTGTTTGTGTCAATATATTCAGAAATCCTCCCAAAAGGTGTTTAACAGCTCCCTGTTTAAAAGAATAGGTAAAATTAATATTTGAAGAACATCAGTTCGAAGAACCAAGAAATAAATTCTTCTAATCAATTCCTACCTACTATTGATTTTAAAGATAATTCAAATTACTTGAAACTATGGACTATTTTTATATTTGCCAATGAACACTCTCTTGTGTTATGTACAGTTCAGTTGCAGAAGAGAAACTTTGCATTTCAAATTACTATCTTTTGCAGGAGGGATATTCAATTCAGTTGTTAAAAAAGGTAACTAACAGAAATCTCAAAGGATCATGAGGGCATGACTATGCAGGACTAACTTGTAAAACAAACTTATGAAGAAAAAAGCATGGAATATTTTTGAGTTACATGACTCACAGTTTCTAAAATACATATTCAATAAAAAGTTTACAATGCTGATGTATAAACACATACAAGCAGATTTTTTTTTAAGGCCCTGATAATCATCGACCTATCTGTAGGAAATGAACAGTCTTGACAAAAAGACACCTGTAAAATTTAAGAACTTAGTAGGACAAATACTTTTCAATAAATTACTTATCTCCTGGTGAATTAAATGCAATGCAGTTAACACAACTCACTTTCAGTATTTCACATCAAATCCCACAAAAAGTGAGAATATCCAGGATCGCTATTAGGTATGATAAAATTAAAGATACAAAACTTCTAAACTGTTGCCTCTGTTAATAACATTTTTACCTGTTCTATAAGGACAGTGGCATTTCTCTCCTTCTGGTTGATGATATTCAGGCAGCTTTGGAATACATGAGCAAGCACATCCAAACTTGCATTACCAGCTGAGAGCAAGTTTAATTCTAACATGCAGATTTCAGGATACATTAATTCTCCTTGATTGATGTTTTCAGCTAGGCCATTAAAATAACCTGAAGCACCAGCACATCCTGGTTCTGCCTTTGTGTCAGCTCCTAAGAAGAAACCACATGTCTTACTGAAATTTACTCAGCTGAACAGTTTGCATAATTTAAGTAGAACATCCAAGGACATATCTCCAACCTTTTCACAGGTACAAACCAAAAAAAGTCACTAGGTTACAAGCAATTTTCAGAAATCAGCATAATATTATATTCTGCTTCAGATTTTTCTATTTTACTGCTAACACAGAAGGGCAAGGATGCAGTTTCTCCCAGTACTTGCTCTTAAACTGTCTCCATTTCCTGATAATTGGGCACATAAGGTAATGGCAAATTATGCAGTTCATGAAAGACAACAGTAAAATCATTGTAACAGAGCCCCAAGCTTCTATACAAACTTAGAGCCTGCCTAGAAAGGAAATAAATTTAAATAATTTCATATTAAAAGGCTGGAGGAAGCAATTAGTTATTTAACTCTGAAAATGAGCATGACAGAATATCTGCATGACAATCAAATAAAAAAACCAAAACATGCAAATCTCCCCTGTTACATTTTGGAGAGACTTTTAAATATATTACTTAAAATTATTTAGTACTGACATATGTTACATGTAAATGTATCATAAACATACTTCAGATTAATTTTTTAATTCAGAAATGCTTTTAAAATACTATAAATCTATTGATAAAGCCTAGTCAAGCAGGTAACAGCAGCAGCCTATTAAAGGCTGTTGCTGTTCATACTGCTCTCATACCAGAACATAAGCATCCAGCTGTGCACAGCACAAAGGAAAAAAATAAAACAGATTCATGTTTAAAATTAATCACACAGACTACAGCAAGCTATGTGTACATTGATTGTTTAGAATAAAGAGATATGTTGTATAACAAGGGGGCTATCAAGTCAAATGAAGCATGTGATTGGGAAAAGCCAAATAGTGCTTGACAAACCTGATTGCCGTCTGCTGGCGAGAAACCTGCTGGATTGACATGGAATGAGCAGCGGATGCCTACCCAGATTTCTCCAAGGCTTTCCCAAGTTTCCCACACGCTCCTCCCAAAGAAATGGATGCATTAGGGTGGAGCCAAGCGGTCTGTGCAGTGGGTGGGCACTGACTACCTGGCTACACCCAGAGTGGGATAGTAAATCCTTTTGAAACTGGCAACTGTCACAAGTGGGGTCCCCAGGGATTGATATTGGGCCCAACACTGTTTGATACCTTCAGGAGTGATCAGGGTGATGGGGTCAATCCACTCTGGAGTTTGCCAATGATACCAAACTGAGTGGGGAAGTGGACACTTAGGAAGGGAGAGACACCCTGCAGAAAGACCCAGATGGGCCGTAAGAATGGGCTAACAAGAACCTTATGAAGTTCAGCAAGATAAATGTAATGTCTGTACACAGGAAAATGGAATCCAGGAGCACAGCACAGGCTGGGATCTGCCTGGCTGGGAAGCTGGGGTCCCAGTGGACAGCAAGCTCAGTATGAGTGAATGTGTGCTGCTGTGGCAAAGAAAGCCAATGGGATGCCGGGCAGCATCAACAAGGACATCACCAGCATAGAGAAAGAAACTATTATCCCATTTTACTTGGTGCTTGTCAGGCCACACCTGGAACGTGTTCAGTTTTTGTCCCCACTGCACAAAAAAGACGTGAGGACAGGTTGAAAGAACTGGGCTTACTCAGCCTTGACAAAAGGCAGCTTAGAGGACATCTTATCACCATTTGAAAGGTGTCTACAAAGAAGACAGACTCATTTTCAAGGAGTCACATGGACAAAGCAAAGGGTAATGGGTACATGTTACTTTTAGGGAAATTCCCTATCTACATAAGAGGAAAGTTTTCCCTAGTGAAAAATTGGACATTGGAATAAATTTCTGCAGGGAAGTGGTACATTGGGCACTTTAGATTGAGATGGACAACATGCCAGGCTATCTTGTCTAGACTGTGCTTTTGTGAAAAAGGGTTGGACCAGATGATCCCTTGGGGTCTCTTTTAATCCAGTATTCTATAACAAAATTAGACTATTTAATTTTCATCAGATAGTTTGAAAATCTCAATTTTTTTCTTTAGAATTGTAACTAACTATTGATACATATCTCTGGAGTTTCTAGATCACAATAACATATATGAGCAGCATGATTTTAGAGCAACAGTCACATAAACCAAAACAACCAAGTCAGAATGATTTCTGTAACACTCAGTAAGAATACTTATCTCTTCATCTGTAACTCCATCCTTCCAGAAGTAAATAAGGTTAATTATTTCTATCTGTTAAAGGTGCTTGCACTGTTTTGGTATGTCTCAAAAGACAAATAAGCTTTGCTATATAATAAAGACAGCATTGTATACTCAGAAAGTTTCCATTTACCTTCATTCTTGGTTTCACTATCATCAGGGTTACTCTCACTATCTGCTTCATATCCTTCCTCTTCAGCAAAAAGTTTAAGACTACAGCATTGTGAGTCTTCAGTTTCTTCAGAAATTTCTCCAGGTTGTGACACAGGCTCCTTCTCAGTGTAATGGGTCTATACAATACAACCAAATGCAGTGTCATTGGTCAGAAAAAAAAATTCTTTGGAGCAGAAAAACAAATTTATAACTGTCCAAATGCCTATTTTCTCCAAGCCCATTGGGAAAAGAAACAGATTATTCATACACTTCCAAGAAACTTGTGATAAGTTAAAATACTTAACTCTTTTGTAAAAAACAGAATCTGCAAAGAGGAATTTTTCTTCCTAACTACCTGATCAAACTTTAAGCAGCATAAAAACTGTGTTTCTAAACCACTATCACCATCAGCATGCACCTTGACATTCACTCAAAGATGAAGATGCCTACAGCCAATAATGTCATGTAACATTCCCATTTGAGGCTCTTCCTTTAAGAGTTCATCACACTGTTGTGAGACGAAAGAGGAAAGAGAACATCAGGTTGACTAAGTTTGCTACTTTTTGGGGTATGACTCATTTCTGAGCAGTAATTGTGAGGACCATATCAATAAACAGCATTTCACTTTTGTATGAGAAGCAGAGATTTCCTCTTCAACTGTAACAGCAATCAAACATATTTAAACATTTCCTATCAAGTTTAAAAAGACCCAGAGAACAAATCTGAGAAAATCTTATATTATTCTGAATTAGCTTGTTTACTTGGTATTTCATACCTTTTCAATTTTTTCTTCAGAATGATCCAGATCAGCAGAAAAAGTGCCCAATGCAACACGAAGCAGTGAATCAAACAGAGGCTTTGCCAAGTCAGTTTCTATCACTTTTGACTGAGCAAGATGCTCTCTTATTTCAAGTAAGATATCATCCACACAGGTATTCTGTGGTTTGGGGGAGAAAAGCATTTTGATTCACGTTACTATTTCTAGCTAACAGAAACAGTTTAACTCTTTCCATTTAAGAGCTTCTCCTTTCACCTACACTTATCTGACTTCTCACCTAAAACCAACAGAATTCATCCAGTCTCTTGAAACAAGCAAGATTCAGACTATATGTCATGACAGATTTCACTGGAACCTGCACACTGAAAAAATCTGACAAAATGCTGTTATCTAAAATTTTCAGGTGAAAGTACTGTTTCAGAAATAAATGTTTTTGAACATCTTCAGGTATGCTGTGCATTCAAACCAGACCAAAGCATTACTAGTAGTTAAGAGAGAGGGTGACATGTCCAAGATCATAAAAACAGTGAATGTTCAAGACAGAACTCCAGTTTCCAGTTCTTTTCTGTACTTAATACCTCCTGCTTTACAACATATTGCCAAGTAAAATTCAAGATAGTAATTAAAACATTAAAGAAAAGTGAAGGTATCTTCTGTGAATTAACAACTTCTTGTTGAATATTGAATCAGTCCACCTCTAAGGCTTAAGGAATAATTTTTCAGTTGTACCTTCAGTATCTGTGCCCTTCAGTAGTCCTTTCTCAGGCACCATGCTCTGCTCAGAGCCATCCTCAAAAAACAGCATGAGTCACTAGGTATAATAGTGACATCTTGCCTACACAGCTTTCCTGCAGCATCCCTTTCATACACATTCTCCACTGAACACTCCTTCTAAACAGAGTACTATTCCAGAAGACCCCTGCTCTGACTACAAAGCTCATTATTTAGCTGTACACTTTCAGTATTATACAAAACACTGTACCATAAAAACTGCATAAAGTTTTTACCTCCCTAGAAGAGCGTTTGACTATATTACCGTTAAAATAATACTCCATGAAACAAATGCAAGCAAAGGAAGCTAGGGAAAGCTGCACAGTACCTGGTGAAACATCTCCACTTCTGTCTTCTGCTGCATGGTGCTTGCACTGTGTAGACAGATGGTCAGCAGAGCTTCTAGAAGTCTGATACCTTGAAGAGCCCACTCGGTCTCTTCTCTCACGGAAGTTCTTATCCCTTCAAGATTGGCAACTGAAGTAACCAAAGCGTGTTCTGTACTCTCAGGGCTGTCACAGGAGACAGAGTCAGGCACCAGCTGCTCAGCAACAGCAGGACTGCCAGCACTATCAAGCTCCAATTGTGTCACCTCTCTGCTTCTAGCCAGCTGAACAGAGTCATCCTTGTTGAGAAGCTCAGTTTGAGGGCTCCCATGTGAACTCCTGCTGCTTTCACTCAATACTCTATCCCTGATTTCTTGCTCCTTTTCCTTATTTTTTGCAAGTTTCTGAATTATCAGGATTAATAATCTCTGGCATGCTTCAAAACCTCCAAGTCTATGGAATTGTCTCTGGAAAACAGAGCTATGCAAATAGATGCAACGACACATGGACCAAATATCTGCAGCCCTATGAATATGTTCCAGAGAGGGCAAAGTAAGGCTTTCCAGGGACAGATATGGTAATCTGTGGCCTAATGGCTCACTAGCTGTACTGTCATATCCCGACGTATCTTCACACTCATTAGCTGAATCCAGATCACCATCTGCTTCTTTACTTATACATAAAAAAGCAACACAGAGGAACAAGTTTATTGTGTTGACGTGAATGTCTTGGCTCACAAACTTTTTCTTTTTTGGGTAAGCTTCTTTCAAGCCAGCATAAAACTTGCTCAGGCTTTGAGGAACTTCTGAAATAGCATGCTGGCTACAAAGAGAAGCAGGCAAGTCACTCATAGATTCCTTTTGGTCACTGTTCAGGCCTTCCAGTTCTGGTGTTGCTTGGTCTTCCTGCTGATCATCAAGGCAGAGTATCAAAGTCTCTAACACCTTCAAAGAATGGCTTCTTAATGTATCTAAGTAATTTAACTCAATCATTTGATTCACTCCATTACAACTCAGAAACAAGTCTCTAACTATTCTGCAAGAGAAAGCATAAGAAAGTTATCTTATAAGTCAGACAAAAACTCATGTAAGTCAGCAATTGCTATAAATAATCACTGTAAATTAAAGAGAAGAGGAATTTCTCTGCAGCACTCTTAGGATCCTAACTCAGCATCATCCAGTTGGTAGTGGAAAATTCAACTTTTTTGGTGAGATATAGTGTAGGAAATACCTCTCTCTAAAATGTAGATCACAAAAATGAATCATGTTCAAAACACTGCAGGTGGTTAATTAACTTTGAGATTTGCTCTTTAGTAGCATTTCCTTACCCCAATTTTTATTAGCAATTGAAGCTAGTAAGTATCTTTATTTCTCTGTCCCGTGATTTCACCAGAAAGCAGAGACTCCTTCTCAAATAAACTTGATGATATATCCCTAGCTGTCTACTAGTTGCATGGACGGAATTTCAGATAAATTCAGGAATACCTTTCAAGAATAAATTTTTGTGCAATTGTTATACCAGCATATCCAATAAAAAAAAAAAATAAATTCCATACATTTGCTTCCAAGTCTATTTTTCCCTTCTTCTACTATCTGAGTATTATGTTAAGTTCGTACAAAATTTAGGGTAAGGATCTGTAAAGTTTTTTAGCATACTACATTAGCTTGTAGATAGCCACCTTACTTCCCATCTCCTTCACATAGGACCAGATTTACTCTCCCCAAGTTACTCCAGAATCAAATGGACCATTTACTTATTTATTCCCACTTTTAAGCCAGTAAAAAAAAAAAATTTAAAATTTACATTTTACACTTTTTTCTTCATCTAAGCTTTATTTCTCTTGCCCCTTTGCCACTAAGTACACATTCAAAAATTAATAGCTTCTGATACGGTTTAGTTTAGCATAGAAGTCAGAACTGTATTAGATAATCCCTTTACATAAACTGGAGTACTACTCTACTCTTTGTCACTATATTCACTTCAGGACTCCAAGAGAAATAAAATCAATCTTTCCTGGACAAAAGGACACATTCATATTCTGAAAAAAGTTCCTAATATTTAATCAATTTAACAATAAATAAAAAGACTTTTTTATGCCTTGGGAGAATTTTCGTGCCTTTTTTATGTTTTGGAGTTGCTTTGTTTTCTATTCTTAAACTATGTTTAAATGAACATGACTTTGTAAATTAGAAAACAGTTTTCAGGAAAAGCAAACATCAAGACTTATTTTTGAAAGGTGGTTTCTACAGTGACCATTCTAGAAGGAAAAAACAAACATCAGAAAACCATGCATTCTAATTCCCACAGAAAAATGACATATCAATCTGTTTAACATTCCTGACTAATTATAGAACAAGGAATGAAATGGCAGAAAGCATGTCACACCAGACAGACTTTATTTGTTGCTACAGAGTTTGGCTTGGTAAAGACCATAGCTCAGGAGGACCCCTCACTTCCTATGGTTTATGAATCTGGGCTTGTATCCTGTTACTAAAGCATTTATCTTGTTGCCATCTGCAACAGCCAAACACCACCTAGAGTCCAAATAAAACTTATATTCTGATCAGTAATAAATACACAAAGCTCTGTACCTAATTAGCATGTTTTCCAATAATAAACAGAAAATAACCAACCTGGATTTTAGCAGCACAGGGAGCATCTGCAAATAAACCTGAAGCACTTCAGAAGGCAAATCCTGGCTATAGTAACTGCGTGTGAGTTTGTCAGCTGTACTCAGTCCAAGCTGCTGCTGAGCATGGCAAGCTAGCTCCACTCCTCTCTGAAGCACAGGATTATAGATACAGTTATACAGTTTCCACTGGACCACTACATTTCCCTTTTGAATTAAGTGGCAAATATGGCTTGCGATCTGTGCGCCACGCAGTTTGTCTTCTTCAAAAATGATGTCCTGATAAGCCTCCAGTGCATGCCATCTCAACAGCATATCTTCAGATCCAGTGCTAGGGAGAATTCCCTGAACTCTGCAAGAGGAACTGGATGTGGGACTGGCATTACTGGAGTTGCCCTGCAGGGCATCTTCCAGCTGAGCGAGCTGATCACAGTCAACAGTACATATATTGCATGATGCCTGTATAATTTTTGGAGAGACTTCTGCTCCACCCAGTTGGTCCAATATAAATTTGTTAAGGATGTTCAGTATGTGCTGTTGAAAATTTTTTAATATTGGCAACTTGGAAGCATGGAGCAATGGGACAATCACAGACTTCGGGTCCATACAACAACATATTCCTACATTATGTACACCTGAGAGAATCTCAGCACAGGTACTGCTCAAAGAAACTTGCTGCAACAAGTGCAAACACTGGTGTGCACAAACAGCAATGCAACAGCACCTCTCCGGATAATCAACTTCGCCATCAGTAGTTTCAAAAGGATTTTTGGAAGCTTGGTTTTTAAAAGCAGATACAGAGAGCCCAGAGAGATCTCTGTGGTGATTCATGAAGTGAGAGTACTCACATCGTCTGTGCCGCTTTCTTGTACACATTGATTGATGGAGCTGCTCTGATTTCACTTTTTTGACAGTGCTGATTATTTTCATGATGCTGTTGATCAGGGCTTTCAGATGCTCAGAGGCTTCCCCAGGAACTCCCTCATTCTTCATACACAACCATTCAATTTGAAGCACTGTTACTTCAAACAGCTTAAATCCCTGCTGCTGTATGAACTCGTGAACCAGATCTATAGCTTGGCTAAAGTACAATGGATTGGAGGCTGCACTTTGTAGGCAGCAGATCAAAATCTGCAAGACCCCTTCTATAACCTCAGGGAGAAGCAAAGCTCTGTGACGATATCTAGAAAATACATAGTCATCCTGAACCAGCTGCTGCAGTGCTTTCTTGTACCCTGGAGCAAAAGGACCAGGTTGTTTTTCCAAGCAAATTTTGATTTTTAATGCTGCTTTTAGTAAGTCTGTTAAATTCCTTCGCAAATTTTCAGGCATTGTTTCTGTATTGCTAATGTCTAAAGACATAAGATGCAGCACTGTCCGAAACAGCATCCTTTGGATCAGAGCCACAGGTTCTTCTGTCCACCCTGCAGAAACTACTTCATTTTCCGTGGTACTACTTACATTGCAAGAGTCTCCAAATCCTGATAAGAACTCCGTCAATGTGGGCACAACACTTGCTGAAAGAGCAGAGCTGTGATTCAAAGCAATATCAAATTTGCACACTTTCTCTAGGAGAGACAGTAAGACATGGCATAAATCAAAAGGAGAGTTATCCATGTTGCTCTCAGAAGTTCCTGCAGCTGGTTCATTCAAAATCTCATGTGCTGGAACAACTTTGCTGGAACTTCCTAGATTAGGGACATCAGTACTAGAACCTGGTACCCCTTCAGGAGGTCGGCAATCACTTCTACCTCCAGGGTAGCTGTCCCTAACAGAAGAGGTTAAAAAGGGCTGCAGTAACTGGGAGCGTCTGTGTTTTGTTATTACAGCAGTCTTTTCATCAGAATTGCCTTCGGAATCGGAGGTGGACAGCTGGGACCTCCTTGCATCTCGCACAGAGTAGCGGTGGGTGGTTTTGCGCAGACGGACACTTTTTCGAGATCGAAGACTGAGTTTTGCAGAAGTCTGAAGAGATGAATGAGCATTTCCATCTAAGTTTAGTTTTTCCTGAGTAGATTTCACAGAAGTTGTATTATTCTCTTTGGTCAGGCATATGTCTACTGTAAAAGGTATATTAAAATCTGTTGAAACAGAAATACAACAAAGGAATGTAAGAATATGCAAAGCATTCTTCCTAATTTTATAGTTAAATACTCCCAGATGAAAAAATACATAGCAAATTTGTATCTTAATAGGTAATGGTTTTGCATGCACCTGTGTGAGACATTTTCAGTATAAAACAGGCAGCAACAACTTACGTTTAGGGGCCATACTGGCTATTTTTAAAGCCTAGACAAATGATTTCATTTTCTATTTAGGGTTAAATAAAAGCACACTAAAAGGTTTCCTAAAACTTTTTGTTGGCACAACTACTGTCAAAAAACAATGTCATCAAGGTAGGTGAAAGGAATTTATGGTAAGCAAACGAAAGGACAGAAGAAAGTTCTTTTTAACTTGATGCTCCATTGTCACTTTTTGCAACTCAGTGGCTACAGGAACTGGTTGTGTTAGCTCGCAGTCCTCTTAGCATGCATGAGGATATCGCCGGTGTACTAGTGGTAATAGAAAAAAAAATTTCTCTACTTAGTGTCAGTGCAAGTCTTCAAGTATACAGACCTCAGTCTTTTTACTTCAGCATTAATTATTCCAAATACAAGCAGCAGAAATAAAAGTAGGAGATTTTAAAATAGTCAGGGACAAAAAGGAGACAGAAAGGAATAATGTTTAGGATCCTGAATCCTACAAAAGCCAAGAAAAAAAACCCAACTTGCAAGTATGCTGATTCAACGGGCAAGAATATTTTGAAGAATAAAACAGAAGTACTACTGCTTAGTTTGTGTCAATAAACTCCAATTAAACTATCAAAAAAGCAAGCAGAGAAACAACTCTGAATGTCCATGGATTAAGTCCATTGTTATTTTTATGTAGTGACAGAACTGTAACTGTATGCTTTGAGTAGTAAAATAGCATAAAACAACTGCAAGTAGCCTCCACCCTGTAAATTCATTATTTAGAAAAATGTCATAGTTAACAACAGCCCTCACCCCCCACAAAGCCCACATGATAGCTGGAAACATTAAAGCTGAAAGAAAAGATGCTTTCATGTACAAGCACAACTGTGCCATGCTGTTTCTAAAGTCATAGTTGTGATACTTAAGGAAAAAAACATCATCTGCTTTGAAGGCAGGAAATTAATCAAGTTCCTTACCAAACAAAAGATATTACCTGCACAAAAAGAAAAACGTTGCCTAATACAGGCAAACTAACTTCAGTCCAAGAAAAAACCTGACTACTTAGAGCACAAGTGGATATATCATGCTTAATCTTTCATTGATAAGAGGGTAATTTGCAGAAGTAAAAGCTGTGCATTATGTAGTGTATAAACCACAACATCCTAAAGCCTATTTACACAACAGCCTTTTAAACTAACCCTGGAAAAGCCACTAAGTTGTCACAGAACAACCAAAACATATATTTAATTCCATCATGTTTACAGGAGCACGAAAGAATGATGCAACTGAGCAAGCAGGAAAGCTTATTATATAAAAGCTCTATGAAATTGGCCCTTGAAAAGCTCCAAGTCTACAAACCTTAACAAAAGAGTTTCAAATAGCAAAACAAAAAAAAAACCAAACAAAATAAACAAAAGTAAACAAAAATCTCTGGAAGAGCTTTGGGTATGAATCTTTAGAAACTCTCTCAAACAGTTAGGTAATTTCATTTACTTATTTCTTTGTTTTACCCTCTTGGAGGGAAAAGAATGCATTAGACAAACGTAAGAGCCCAAAACGAAACAAAAAAAAAAATCTGACTCGGACCACTGCCATTTCCTTGTTCAGTTTTTACACAGCAGCAAAAGCATTGCCTTTCGCTCTAACCAAAAGCCTTTACCGTCTCCGCACAATTTTTTGGCACTTTCAAATTTGAATTCTCTGCAGAATCCAAACCTTCGTTCCATGTTAGACAATATGTGCTACAATGAGCCACTCTTTAGCACTGAGTCCTGGGCTCTGTAGTAAAACACGAATCACTTTTTTATGTGCTTAGTACTGTAAGCAATAAAACATACCTATTGCTTTTTCTTCCTGGACAGGGATTTTCCACACCAGTGGCAGAAGAGACAGGAGGAGGGTCAGAAGTTCTTCCCGACATGTCAGCTCCTACATTTGGAACAAATAAAAAAAAAAAAAACCAAAACCAAAAGATCTTGTACTTTTAAAAGATAAATTATCCTTCTTTATTTTAGCTACTCAGCATTCAATTCCCTATGCCTTTTTTCTGTTTCAAGCACTGAAAAAACAACCTAACTACAAAGATTGCTATAATTATTAACTAGAGCAAATCAGAAAGCATCCAAGATATTTATTACACCTCTGCAACTGTTTCTATACAAAGCTCTCCTAGTCCCCTTTGCAGAAAGAATTACTCAAAAAAGAAAACCAGAAAAGTCAAAAGCACAAAACTTAGTGACTTGAAAAAGTCAACATCAAGCCTCACCTAACTTTGAAACTTTGTTCCAAAAANGTGGTGCTGCCACAGAATAACAGCAGGAATTCACTGCTGAAGAGAAGTCATACCTCAAAATTAAAATTGATTAGGGACTTAAAAAGCATAAAATCAGCTAGAGTGAATAAAATAATAGCCTAAATGACAATACAAAAAAAAAAACCCACAAAAAACCCAAAAAAACAAAAAAACAACCAAAAAAAAAACCACACCACAGAATAACCACTAAAAAAACTCCAGTCCTACGTGGATTACAGCACACAAAGAACATCAGTGCAGGGAAGAACTGTAGAAAGCACACAACTCAAACAACTCCTTTACAGGATGCTTTGCAGCACTATCAGAATGGTTTCTGTCCTAAAGATCAGTAACTTTCAAACACAAAAAGGTGACTCAAGCATTTTGGCATCTTACATGATTCTGGGATATGCAACTAAAGTCTCTTTCCATCCAGCTACTGCACTTGAACTTCACACACGCCTTAGTCAAATACGAGCTGGCAAACAGGTCTATGATTATCTACTTTTCCATTTTCTGCTCCTGCTGAAGGACAGAATACAACTACAACATATCTTTTTGACTTCCTAGCCTTCCCAGTTAACTCGTGCACTCTCCATAAAGAAGAAAGAAAAAACAGCACAAAGAACAACATGAGCCAGACAAATCCACGCAGCCAAAGCTCAATACAAAAACTATAACCACTGAAGAAAAGTTACTACCTGATCAATTATTGAGTTCAGAGTGGTCAGCAAAATAAACCCACGGCCCTGAACTAGGTATTGTCCCAGTGCTGCCATATGAGTTTCTTCTTCTTCATCTTCCTTGGCTTCTGTCCTCTGTACCACTGCATTGCACAGTCTGTTGACATCAGTCAAGAATTCCCGTGCCAGTGAGTTACTGGCACTGCTCATGTCTGAGCTGTAAGTAGAGGAAAGGACAGAAATTAACTCCATCAGAAAACACATTCCTTTTAGACAAAAGAGCAGGGGAAAGAAGGCAGCACTTCTTCCCTGCATCTCACCCCCTCCAAAAGACAGTGTTGGTTAAACTGAGGAATCAATATACCCATCTGGGGCAGAAGGGAAAGAAAAAACCCAACTTGGAGAATTCCAGTGCAACTTTAGCTAACAAACACTGATTTTATAAATCTAACAAGTAAAAGCCTGCAGCAGAGCATTCCCTCCCACTGCATAAAGGGAAGTTAATGACATGGTTCCAGCTTTTCTTTGTAACCTCAATGCAAGGTTCAACATTTGTCTGCTACTAAAAGTAGTTGACCTGAAGCATACAGGAAAAACACATAGCACTTACACAATATTGTACAGAAAACATATTCTTTAATAGTTTATTTGAAACAATACCATGTTAGGTATTCCAACAGTATGCAGATTGTTTCAAGGGGAAAAAAAAAATTACTGAGTTCAGATAATTTTGGGAATTGCAAAAGTACAATGACTTAGATTTTTCAACTAAACCAGCTGGTGCTGTCCTTCTGGGACAACTGAGTGAATAGCAGTCACTATTAGTGTGTCCTTAATTCAAGAGACAACTCTGCTGCCACTGTTCAGGAGGAAATACCAAAAATATTGATTCTGCTTCCCAGACTGATTATCTTTGCTTTGGATGCTCAGCACTAGTACATGGAAAAACATTTAACTCAAACAAGACATGAAATGCAAGACTCAGCTGCAGAAAATTCTCAAGAGGATCACAGAAGAAAGTAAAACCAAAACAATAATCAGTGATGGCAGCTTTGGAAACAAGATCATTTAATCCACATAAACCTCACTTAATGAGTGCTACAGCACATTTAACTGTCTATTTCTGTATAAACAGCTCAAGTAAAAGCTTCGAAAGTCAAATACTTTCATCATACCCAAGCACAGAACGTGCAAAATAAAAAACCAAAAAAAGAAGGCAAGTAACTTCCAAAGTAGCATTTAAATATAACAGATGGATTACTATGTAATTATTAGGTAAAAAATAAGACCTTGGAAATAAAAGCAAGTTTGTTTGCACTAATGGTACAGAAAGCTCGTTCTAGTACCAAAACTGCAAACATTTTTAAATATAATGACAATCACTGTAGAAGTAGCAAAAACATTCTTACCAGAATCACCTTTGCCAGCTTAACACATTTATCTCCTATCTGGAAGAACAAGCAATATATTCTGGAACTATCACTCTTGGTTCACCTGTTTTTAAAAACAGAAAAATTTCATGGTCAGTATAATTTTTTGAAAGTTATTTTATGATAGCTATTTGAAATTTAGGAAGAATCCTTGAGGGTTTTCTGAGCTTTAAAGCCCTGCTTTTTACTTTTAGCTTAAGATTGTGCACAACTGAAATCCTATTAGAGAGAAAATAATTGACATACATGAGATAAGTTAACATAATAAAATCCATTTGTTTGTAAAATGCAATATGAGCTAGATACACAAGTTTAAATAATTCCCTGCAGAAACAGTATGAGGTTTTAGTGATCACTACTTGCATATATATTATTTTAACAACTTTCAGCTCCAGGTACAAGGGAGGGATAGAAGGAGAACTGAATTATGCAGTCAGGTGTTGACATACATGCATTTTAAATCTGTCCCAGTCTGCCCTGACAGAATACCAATTCTCTATTACACTAAGCACCAGGGAAGATGTAGTTAATAAAAATTGAAAACTTGTCAGTGGAAAACTCATCAACTGGAAATTTATCACTGGGAATGCAAAGGGTAGGAACCAAGAAAAACCCCTGAAACATTAAACTAATAAAGGTCTCTCTGTGAGCACTCCAAAGACATTCCTTACATCCACAGTTAATTATGAGAGAAAAAACAAAACACAACAGATGGGGACAGGTAAAAAAGGAAAGAAAAACACTCAATTAATTGGTTTAGTATTCCCAGATGGCAAGTAAATAAGAATTTCAGCTTAAAGTTACAATGAGCATGCACATTACATGACAGACTTCCTTAAGGAAAGAGACAAACACTATAGCTTACCCAGGCAAGCACCTAATAACTGCCTCCCTTTGACTGCAGGGATGTTTCACCCACAGCCTCACAAAAAATTAACTCAGCCATTCAGCTAACAGTCACAATTTATTGAAACAGAATAGTTTAGGCAGCTAGTGATTTTGCAGTTGTACCAGACTAAAAGATAGGGAAGCTGTCCATCATGTTTTTGAACTTCAGTTTCCAGCTGAAGCTTCAGTCTCCAGGTTTCCCACACTGCTTACTTGATTACATGGATTTAACATACATTGCCATATTCCATCAAAGGAATCCACCATGGTGGATTCCCCATATCAGTAACACGATAAAGTATGATTTTGTAGCCATTAACACAAGAAGATATTAGGCATATATTCTTAATACAATCATTTAATATAGAATGATAAGGAACTAAGATGCTCTGATTCTACAGTGCAGAAAAAAAAAAACCTGCAAAGAGATACCATGCTGGATAATGGGGCAGTTCTTTAAGGACTTATTTCAACAAGTGCTAGCTAGTTCTGAGTTGTACCTATTTCCTTTTCTGCAATCAAGTTTCGAAACAGACTCACAGCACAAACATATCATTGGAAACAGTTTGTGATATAATCTAATTAGCTGTATGAGAGCAGAAAGAAAACTACTAGAATGTTGTACACAGTCCTAATGAGACATTAACAATTTTGTAGTTCTGAAATACACTGTGTCACAGCTTCACATAGCCAGCTCTAATATAAAAAAGACATTTAATCTGCTAGAAGAATATGACTACCATCTTTCATAAAAATCACTTCTACTACACAGTATTTATTTATAAAAGGAAAAAACTCACAAGTTAAAAAACCAAATCACTTAACTGTGAATAATCTGATATTCTCCTGCTCTTTTTCATGTCCATCTTTGCATCATGCTCATAATTCAAACTGTATCATGTCTGATCTCTGGCCTCTTTCTGCACCACCTCTCAAGGGAGTTCTTTCCTATTTACTGATTTCTACCGCAATAATTTGTTGCGCCTAAAAATGGCATTTTCTCTGAACTTCTTTCCATTTTTAGGAAGTTGCTAATCAACTGAGCATCTTAAAGTATAAGACTGTGTTGTACTTCAGTGGACTTTGTAAGAAAATATCAATACTGTTCTTAAAAGGATGGAACTCAAAGATAAGACAAATTTAGCTATCTTGGATACTGAATCATTAATGTACTAAATTTGCATCATGCTAATGATTAGATGTTTTCTCTAACAACAGCAGAATTTGTGGAAAGAAGAAAATGCAACAAAAGCACAGAGTCAGAACTAGTACTCAGTATACTAGAGTGAACTAGGCCTTTTCCTTAGTTATGCTTTCAGCAATACATTGCCCAGAAGGGCCTGGAATGTCAGGAAACAGCATCATCATAATAAAATACAATATTAAATCAAAAATCCATAATACTAGTTTATTATTTCCAGAAACTACTGCCCAACAGCTACAGCAGGAGTAAAAGAGAACTAGATAACATATAGCTACATGAAGCTGTTAATTTATTTACTTGCCCTGGTTTTCTGTTTCAGGTAAGAGATAAACACTGACCAGGCATGGCATGGCTGCAAGTCCTTTAAGTACAGACTGAAGTGAAGTTGCTTTTCCAGTAGCTATTAAAATTAATGCTTTGGAAAAAACCCCTTAGTTTCTGTAAGACATTGTGCAATCAAGCTTTTTCTGGCCTCCAGTTCAAATCTTGTAGCCTTTTCACCCATTCTGTAGAATGAAGTGTGCATATATATATATATATACACATACACACAAGTCACCTCTGGCCAACAAACACTACATTTAGTGTTATTTCATACAGTTTTCATTTCAATTAGCAAATGCTTATCCCAGTCTCACTGCTTGTACTTAATGTTTATGCTCTGGAGAGCACGCTTGCTACCTTTTCAAGGATTTTAACATTAATATATCACCATTATTTAATCAGATTTAGTCTGGGGTTAAACTTTCAATTTAAACTCAAGCTTCTGTTAGCAGAGGACATGCACATAATGAAGATCATCAGCCTGTTATTAACACTAAGACGCTCCACAAGAGGCTTCTGCTATTGTAGCAAAGATTGTCAGGGTTACTGCAGGAACAAAGTTTAGCTTGTTAGTGGCATTTCGCAACTGGGAGTGTCTGATTAAAGAAATTCACTAACAATAGGAAAAAGAATTAAATCCTCTGTGCAAACTGGGGAGGAAAAGAAAGTGCAGAAGAGCATGCTATAGAGAAACACATATCTAGTGTGGCCTGGAATGAAATGAGAAGTACAGTGCTGCCGTGAAATATGTATGTGGTGGGAAAATACAAGTAAAGGCTCAAAGTAATGCATCACCGAAATCAGCATTCTTCCTTTTCTACTCTTTTGATATGACTCAAAACTTTACGCAAGCTGGGAAGAAAGACCCAGCTGACATTGCCAAAATAGGTTACACAGCAGGAGCAACGTACAGACAGAAAGAAAACCAGAACCTGCAGTTTCAGCAGAGCATATCAGAAAGCTTGAGACAATTTGATGTTTTGTATTACTGATGCAGGGCAATCAGCCAAAAGAATAGCTTACAAAACATAGTGAACATGTGCTAACCATCCAACAACTCGGTCAAAACATGAACCAAACAAGAACCAAACTTTTAAGTTGGGTTCATTCTCAAAACAGACATACCAGACAACACTCCTGCTCCACAGAGGACCTCCTGCTTAATATTTTCAACCACTTTCTGCTGTGTCCTCTGCTATCATTTATTATTTGCAGTTACAGAAGCAGAAAACCTATTACACACTAAGGCAGTGCTGCTCCAACCATAACATTGCACATGAAAAAAAGCTCTTATAATAAATTCTGTATGTTAAGTCCACAGATAGCTGTCTTTTTTTTTTGGCACAGTGCTATTTCTGACCAAGTCCCTAATTTCATCAAGGAGTTCAGTAACCAGCTTTTACCTTTATGTAGAATCTACTGGAGCAGTATTACTTCTGAAAAAGTTATTCAGAGTCTCTCTCCCAGAACAAAGAAAAAGGTGAAAACCAAAAATGCTTGGTATGTTTGGATAAATAACACATGCACTGTCCTTTTAACACGCCAGGGAAGTGTGTCAAGTGCACAAGACAGTAAACAAGTATTATTTTAATGAACCCTCCAAAAGTATGGTGAGACCAACAGAGTAATGATGTTTCAGCATACGCAAGTGTGTTTACGTCTGTATAATCTTAATATTGCCACTTTATGTATTAACTCCCATCTCACTTAAGAGGGATGTTTGTCTTGCAACACCTGAAGTTTGAGAGTCCTGCTTCTCAAAGTATTGTAAATCTTCTATAAGTATGTTGTTTACTTGTGTTCTATTGCCATGGTATTACAAATTTAATCCATAAAGCTCAGTGCTTATACAACCTGAGAATTAGAAAATGTCTACATCTTGTGGATGTGCAAGCCTTGTATCTTACACTAAAAAAAAGCCAAAACAAAACTACAGGAATTATCTGTGCTTACTGAAAAAGCAAGTCCTTAAAGAAATAAAAATACGCATTTTCATACTGTATATGGTACAGAACACTGACATGATGGCTAAACTAGCCATTCCTCATTCCTATTCTAGGAATACCAAGGGAAAAAAACTAAATGAGATGGCACAAATAATAAGCCAGGTTTGTTCAAATAAAAGAAACGGGTGCTTTCCAAAATACCTGTCATATATATTTTTATAAAATTAAGTCAGCAAACATACCCAAGGCTACAGACACTTGGAGATACACAGAGGTATTACAGCGTGTGCAGGCAGGTCACCTTCTCAGAAACAGTTTCAGAGCTGCCATCCTTCTGATCAAGACCAAGACCTGTGGCGTACTACACAGTGAAATAAGGAAAAAAAGCCAAACTCTTGCTTATTCCCAAATTATAATTTCAAAAGGATTTTCAGGCATCAGGGTTTTTTGATAGTTTCAAACTCATGGGCAATGTCTTTGGGCACAAATTTGTTGTAGATTACACTTTCAAAGCCTGGTCAGGGTATTCTTTTGAAATGTAACCTATAAAGTATTTGCTACAGTCTAATCAGGTTCCTGTGATATATTCTGTCTGCTCTCCCCAAGAGACTGTTTCTAGAATTTCACTTGTCTAGCATACTCAGCAGTATCTCAGAATGTACACATGTAACACGTACACATTATTCTTGTTTACATACAACAATACACACAACACCCTACATCCCCAGTTCATGTTTTTCTGTTCAACAGTTTCCAAAATGTCATCTTGGGACACTTTTTCTTGCTGAAATTCAGCAGGTTCTCAGATTCTGCCTTGAGTGATGAAGAGCAATATTCCTTTACAAGTTAACAGACGATCAATAATTTGCTCCTTTTGAGACTGGGGGAAATACTGCTGAGACAACTAATGGCAAAGAATCCCACAGGTAGGTGCATATTGGACAAGTGCTTTGAGACAGCTTCTCAGTTTCATGTAGAATTTTATTTAGTCATCAAACAATATGAAACACCTGTGAATACATTCTTGTCAAGCCTGAAATCAAGGAAAAAGAAAAAAAAAAGATGATTCATCTAACAAGATAAAAAGTACAGCACATGAAAGACAGGCTCTCAAACAACCACCTACACTCAAGTTATACATTAGCCCTATACATATGCTATATTCAAGTTTATGCTAAGATTGTGGTCTTATGCTATCCAAAGTCATTAACTACAGCATAGTTATTAGCCAAATTAAATCCATTCAAATTCATTTAAACTTTTCATATTTCAGACCACTGCATATAGGCACAGAGAGTAAGCATTCATTACAAGAGACATGAGGAAAGCTGGGGGGGGCCTTCAAAGATAATCTTTGCAGCACTAACTGTGTAAAAACCAAATATGCCTGCTATCATCAGGACATCAGCTAAAAAGCACCAAAGAATACAGTGCTGCTACCAATAACATGAAAATGCTGCCACAAACTTTGTTAGCAGAGTTGAAGACTAGGATCTCTTTCAGATCTTATCTAAAGAGTCAGAGGCCAACAGCTCTGCAAACACATGGTGCTAAAGGAAGGAACTGACAAATATTCCACCACAAGGCGGAATCTATGAAAGACCAGTAAGTTGTTACAAAAGAAAAATGAAGGATGGAAATCATCTGCAAAACATTTGGCAGTGGCAAGGCAATGCTCCTAAGTGAGCCTTGCTCTGATCACTACCCCGAGTGCAAACAAGTTCTTCCCTAAATTAAAATATGTACAAGTAATACTCCTAAATACCTTCTTCCATACTTTAGGTTTGATACCTGAACTGCAGAACAGACTACAAGCAAGTGATAACAGTCATGGCTGCACAGTAACCACTAAATCTAAAGATCAAGACTAACCTCCGCAGACTCTGCAAATTGAAAGGAAAGCAGCAGTCTACTGTGGCAGGTAAGCCAGAAATTCAGTGCCACATCTCCAGTACTGAGCCCCCAGAGACCAGCCCTGCACAACCAGGCAGATTTTATGATATGCTCTGACATCAATCCACAGTATTGGAGACAGCATGGCCTCTGACTGAAGTCAGGGCCACACTATAAGCATGCAGACCACCCTGCATTTTGAATAAATGTCTGCTCAAGCCACGACCTAGAGGATAACACAAAACTTTCTGTAACTAGTAATCTTACACACTTTGATTTTACTTACACTTACAGAAAGAAGTAAAGATTTGAGCAGCCTTGAGTGCTTGAGACACTTCCTGAAGGGATATGAATGAGTAAAAGGTTATCCTAAAAGGAAGCTTAGAAGTTACAGGATTAAAACTACAGAGTACTTCAGATAAATTTTGACATTGTGACTAAAGTACCCACTAAGAGCAATTAAATAAGAGGGAAAGATCAATGATCAGAATTTTTTTTTTTTAAGTCATTAAAGGGCTGAAGACTAATTCCACTTCTGAATCTTTAAAACTGGTCAATGAAGTTAGTAGTTTCTAATAGCAACCAGAGGCAGACAAAGCAGCAGGTAAACACTTCTAAAAGAGGCAATTTTAAAAGTAACCCAAATATCTGAGAGTTACATATATACTGCTATTCCTGTTAAGCTCAGTATGCCAGCTTCTTTACAAAGTAAGAACAGCTTTGGTGATGTTAGGGCAGCAGACCCTGTATTTCTGCCAGGCTTTACAGCAAAGAGGCATTTGTTTCAGCTGCCCCTCTTGCACTGAACTGGACCCAGACAACCCAATACACCTTCCAGGTAACTACGGGCAAAATGACTCGCATCATCTCACTTTACATAGCTTTTCTCCAATGGGAATGCAAATAAGGAATAGCTAGGATTTTAAACTTATTCTTGAAGTTTAAGCAGCACTCCAAATTAGTCAAGGAGTACAGACTCCAACAGAAAAATAATTAATAATTACACCTTACTACATATAATGATGACCAAAAAACTATGTTTCCCAGTATACCTATTACTAGACAGACAAACATTTAACAACATGCTGAATCACCAGAGAAAACCTTTAATCCATCCACAATGGAACTAAAAAAATACTGCCAAAATAGGAAGTCCCCAACGATAAATCTGTATCACTCATGAATACACAAAAAAGAGATTTTACACTGCTGAGATGCATGAAGTATGCCAGATGAAGGTTCATATGTAGCCAAGTAGCATTTTCTGTATGCAAGCATATATGGTAATTTTTGCTGCAAATGCTAAGGACTTAGCGGGACTCCAATAATCAAATTAGCTTTGTAACTGATGTAATTTAGGCTTCTAAAAATAGTTCTGGAGTAATTAGGAGTACCTTCTGGAGTGGAAAATACACTCCCACATTCCCCCCAGCATTTCCTCTATATAGTCAGACACAAAGTTCTCTGCTTTTCTTTGATCTTTTCTTAAATGAAACATGCAAATAAAAACTGAAACTACACATTCCTCACTGACTCAAATCTCCCCATATTATTGAAAGATGCAAGTAATAAAAAAAAATAAAAATCATGTAGCAGACAGCTTTACACTTGAGGGCTTTTGCTTTGTTTTCTCTATAGCAAATAATAAGAACATTTGATCTCAAGTCTTGGAAATTAAGATTGTTAAACTCTCTTGCTTTCCAACAGACAGACTAGCACTTTTTTGGTTAATTTTAAGACTATTTCAGTGTGTGTTTAAATAAATGAATCAAAAGTGGACAGAGGTCAACTTTTGAAATCTTCAAGCAATTATTATATTGCTGGATTTTTATCAGGTCCTGCAACAGAATTATAAACTATCAGAAACATTTCTCATTCTAAATCTTAAATATATTAATTGACATTTTTCCTGAATTAAGGCACTGAGAGCTATTCATCCCTTCAGGCTGCTGTTTCCATTACTCATTCCCCATCTTTAAATTAATACACTAAGGACTATCAAATCAGTAGCTCACTAGAGTTAACAGATCTAGTTATATATTTTTTGTCATTTATTCCCCCAAAGAACATAAATCTTTGGTAATGCATACACAATACTAAAGAGGAATAGATTATGTTAAGCTTTTGCTGAAATAAAACTGCAAAGAAGTTAACATCAGTTTTAATACTTCCAACAAACCCTTGCATTTGGCATTAAACTACAGTAATTCCTAATATTCTATCTTTCCCATTTTCTCTTGGGAAAACAGAAAGGTTTTCCTCTACTGTCAAAAGCTGAAAATATCAGAAACTCCCTCTTCCCACCTGACAGTTAGTACTTGATGCTCCCATACTTTTCCATGGAGCATGGTGATAACATCTAACTGAAGCCTAGAAGCTCAACTTTCTGGATGCAAGGAAAGAGAAAAAGAATCCATGAACATGAGAATTAGCAGAGATTGTCAGAGTGGTTGAACAGACACTGTCTGAAGGCATGAGTCTTCCACCATCTTTTGCAAACCACTGCTCACGACTTGCCTTCCACTTCCCACCTTTTAAATTATCCAGGAAGTGCAAAAAAGCACTTTCATAATGTGAGTGAGAGTAATTCCCACAGTGCCTCAGCACTCCATGGCTCAACAACCCCATACAAACACAGGTGTCACAGGGCAAGCCCCAGATGCCTGCAGGGAGCTACAGGAGCTCAGAAGATAACCCTCTCAGTGCTTCCCACAGCATGGTCACTGCAAAACCTCACCCACCATAAGAGCAGGCACAAGGGAGTTATTTATGGCAGAGAAGCTAAGAAACAGAAGACAGAAGGGAGAACAGAAGCCCTGGCTCCTTTGTAAGACACCAAAATCACAAAATCCATGAGGTACAGAATAAGAAGGAAGATTAAATGTATAGCAGTGACTAAAAGAGAAAGCCAGGGGGACTTAAAAGGAATATCCAAAACAAGATTCAATAGAAGTTCCAGTAGGAACAGGCACCAAGATACAGCACTAATCCAGGACTTCACTACATGGATACAGTATTACACATCTATCCCTTCTTCAACACACACAAGCTAAGGCATTTCAAAGGGTTTTTTCCCCATCTCTCTTACTCAGCATCAGATTTAATCTGTATCTTCATACAATATAGTTACCTAAAAATCCCACTGAGAAGACCCACACTTCCACTTGAATAATTAGTACAAAAAACCCCCTGATTTCCCAGAAAAAGATATTTTAACCAGACCCCAGGCTACAAACAAGAATCAAAGAGATAATAGCTTACAGCAAGAAAAAAAAAACCCTTAAGATTTCACATAGCCTTCTCCTTACCCATCACAATTCCAATAGCACTTCTGTATAGAGTGCTCCATCTGGAAGCAAAATTTCACCTTGCACTAATTTCAAAATCCCTGAGAGCCATGTTCAAATGCAAGACCTGAATCTAAACAGAGGAAAAGAAAACCTGATCCGGTGCACACCATACTGCTTTATTAGCTTTTCTCAACAGACCATGGCAGCTGAATCAAAAACCCTGTTGAATCTCAGTAAAAGCACCCATCTCCCAAAATACAGCTAGGGTAGAGTTATACAAGACAACACAGCCCACCTGACAACTCATGACTCGCAAGAAGGTGCTTCTGTTCCTTCCCAGCAACTCTTCTCTTCCTCTTACCTTCAGCACTGCACTCATCCAGCTCCTTCTTGATGTGGCCCACCCCGAGAGCTTTGCAGAAAACCTGCTTTTTCAGCCAGGTGTTGAATTGCCATACTGAGGGATCAGACAGTTGTCACTCTCAGTGAAGGGAAGGCTGCAGGCAAGAGATTTCCTCCTTCAGCAGTAACAAGCTGCTCAATCAGCTTAGCAAGCTCAGACAAACGAGTCCAAATCACACAACAGAAGGAACCTCAAGTCTCTTCTACCTGATCTGGTCCCAGGTGTAGCATACTCAAATTAGTGCTGTCACAGGAACCAATACCTGTGAGGACACCAGCTCAACTACTTGATACCATCTAAAGGCCCTTCAGCAAGCAATAATTTGCCAAAGTACCTGATAATCTCACAACCATCACTGAACTGAAAAAAAAAGCAAGAGACAAAGCAATTGCAGGCATATATACACACGAAGGCCTCCCTCCACTACATAGTACAATCCTTTTCTAACAATTTTCCAACAAAAATGGCAAAAAAGATGAAGTAGCGACATGGCATGCAACAGCTACTACAGCTCTTACCTAAGGTATCCCACAGAGCCTGACAACTCCTCAGAAAGGAATAAACCAGGTATTAATGTGGTCTTGTCAACAACAGCTGCTGACTACAAAGAATTGCAATTCACCAGAGAGGACAAGCAGGCATGTTCTGGACAGCACTTCCAGGTGCAGCAGAATCCTCTTAAAATAATCATTTCATCCTAAATTCCCTCTGCTCCTTTCTGTCCTCAGAAGACAAGTATCAAAGATAGTTTTGCTTCAGATTTCCTCCACGGGTAATATTACCTTATTTGAAAAGAGACCAGCATGGCAATAGCAAAATTCTGCAAACATGAAGGAAATATTAAGTGACCAGCCACAAGGGTGTACAATCTCATATTAATAAGGAAGCAGCATGGTCTGTTACAGAAATCACTGACAACAGAAATACAGAGCTAAGCTTCCTGAAGTGCTTGTTTATAGAATCACAATATTTGCTTAAGCTCTAAAAGATCAACTGCAAAGAGAATTATAAGAAAACAGCAACCTACTATCAGTACATGTTAAGAACGCAGTTTCTCTTTTCCAGTGTTTACATATGCAGTGTCTAACTTTCCAACAGATGGTATACTATTGTTCAAAGTACTCAGAGGCTTTCCTTACTATTTTAAGCTGCACTAACAACTGATGTGGTGATACACGAAAAACCTACCAGGATTACAAGAACCAAGGAAGTGAAAGAAGCATCAAAGGAGAGTCTTAATTAAATGGTTGTTAACCTTACAGAAAAACTTTTTACAAACAAACATTTTTGATGGAAAGCTGTTTTTCAGTATGGTTAAAAAAATGCACAGGGCAAGGAGAAAGGGAAGACAGGAAGCGAGTGACATCAAAAAAGCTCCTCTAAAGAAATCTGTACACAGTCTTATACACCAAGTGACAACTAACTTCCTTTGGCAATTGCCCTTGGTTGTAGAAAAAGCATGAAAAACTGTATGCTTTTAGCTTGCAAGTCTGTCCAAAGGACAACAAGAAAAAAACAATTAAATTAAAGTACCCTAGAGAAAGACGGGGTTTTCTCCTTTTCACATATATGAAAACGATATTATTTTTCATTTGCTCTATTCAAAACTTCCACTGGAAACTCTCAGAGCCAATAAAAGACAGATTTTCTAAAGCCCCTGAGAGGATGCCTTCTTCGATGCACTACTAGTCTCTGAACCTACAATACAGGCAGAAAGGACACTCAAGAATAGTTTCCCGAGTCTTTACCACACTATAGCTCAATTATTATAAAAGCTCTATGCAAACACAGTCTCTTGCCCAAGCAAGCAAAATCTGATCCTTCCTTCAGGAAAATTTAAACATCCCAGACACCTCTTTTCTGCTACCTAGCACGAAATTATGATACACATTACTAAAACAGATAGTTGTCCCACCATGCCAACAGCAACAGTACACAAGCTTGTGTCACTAGCTCCAAGCTTCCTGCAGATCCTTACAATGAAGCCTGAGTCACAAGCAAGAAG